>JAIUZE010002436.1:0-13270 GCA_022085475.1 Heliosperma pusillum | reverse complement strand
CTTTCTCTGGACTGATATTGTGCTTAGTAAGATGGCAAGTAAGATTGGCAAGCCTCTGTTTGCAGATATTCCTACTACCACTAAGTCTAGACTGTCTTTTGCTCGAGTCTTGATTGAGGTTGATGTGGCTAAGGATCTTCCAGATCAAATCCTGCTCAATGTTCCTTTTTGTGGCCATACCACTCAGAGGGTGGATTATGAATGGAGGCCTTTTCTTTGTAAGCATTGTGGGAAACTTGGGCATGAACAATCTTCCTGCAAATGGGTTAAGAAAGATGGCAGGCCTGCTGTCCCTGCTTCTAAGGGGGTTGTTAGGAAGGCTTTCCAGCCTGTGTCAGTTGCTAAGGAGAGGGTCTCTTCTGGTGTTCCTCTGGCTGGCTTGCAATGCAAGGAGATAGGTGGTACCTCAGTCTCTTCAGAGGCTCCTACTGTGTCTGGTAATGTGCAGAATGGAGCATCTGTGAGAACTGTAATGCACTCAGGACCTCCTGTGCTAGGCCATGTTCAAGATCATCAGAATGAAGCCACTCCTAAGGCTAATAGGTCTCCCCGGATTACCTCTGTTGGGGTGATTTCTGGAAGCCCTGGGCGAGGTGGTATCTCAGACTCTTTACTGGTTTGTCCCATTGCTCAGGAGAAGGGGGCTGGGAAGCAAGGGCACCTGGTGCAGACTTCTTCCTTCTCTTCTGAGGGTGGTGGCAGGCTACTAGAGAGCTCTGTCAAGCACTGTGAACCCCTGGGGAGGAGTTCCCCTTTGCAGATTGATAATCCTACTTTAGTCATTTGTAATCAGTTTGAGGCTTTAAGCCCCTCAGCTCACCTAGAGGATTCTGTTAATGACCCAGGACAGATTTTGGGGGATCCTGGCCCTCTCTCCTCTTTTTGAGATGAAGATTTCCACCTGGAATATTAGGGGGATGAATGACATCCTCAAAATAAATGAAGTCACGGACTTTATGAAGTTTAATAATGTGGATGTTCTTGGAATTTTAGAAACTAGAATTAAGGAGAGGAAAGCCACTAAAATTATTAAGGGGGCTTTCTCTTCTTATAGTGTCACTACCAATTATGATTGTCATCACAATGGTAGGATTTGGTGTGTTTGGAATGCTGCTCGAATTAATCTCCATATTCTCAAGGTTACTGCTCAATACTTGCACTGTCATGTTAAGCATATTGTTTCTGGTCAGGAGTTTTTTCTTACTCTTGTATATGGGTTTAATGATGGTGATAGAAGGAAGGAGGTTTGGGATTTTCTTCATCAAACCTCTTTGACTGAAGCTTGGTTAGTGATGGGGGATTTCAATGTAGTTAGGAATCTTGATGAAAGGATTAGTCCTAATGAACCTGATTTTGCTGACATCACTGCCTGTAATAATGGTATTCTCATGGCTGGACTTGATGATCTTGTTGGGACTGGCTGTGAGTTCACTTGGACTAATAAACAGGAGAGCACCACTAGAGTTTGGTCTAAGCTGGACAGAGCCCTTGTTAATTTGGGATGGCTGCTTAAGTTCCCTAATAGCTCTGCTAATTTCATGGCTCCTGGGATCTCTGATCACTCTCCTGTGATGATTACTATTTTTGAGGAGGTTTACCCCAAGAGGAGATTTAACTTCCTTAATTGTTGGACTGCTCATGATTCTTATAATGACCTTATTGCTAATGCTTGGCAAGTAGGGGTTCAGGGGACTCCTATGTTCTCCTTATTTGCTAAGCTTAAGGTTGCAAGGAATGCTCTTAGCTCCTTCCATAAGGCTAATTTTTCTAACATTACTATCAGGGCAAAGGAGGCTAAGGAGGCTCTCCTGTCTTGCCAAGATGAATTGCAGAATTCTCCTCTTTCTAGCTCTATTATTCATACTGAGCAACAGCTTCTTCAGAAGTTTAAGAGCCTTAAGAAAGCTGAACTTAGTGCTTTAATGCAGCGAGCTAAAATTCAGGAAGTTAAGCAAGGGGATTGCAGTACTAGTTACTTCTATGCTAAGATTAAGGAGAGAAAAGCTAAGCAGAATATTGGGGATATTGTTGATCACCATGGCATTCACCATCATGGTCTTGATAATGTGGCTTCTGCCTTTGTTCATTACTATCAGGAGCTTTTGGGTGCTAAGGTCCCTGTCAAGGACCTTGATATTGGGTTCCTTTCTAAGGGATCTATGGTATCTGGGTCTGAGAATAGCTATCTTTGTAGCCCTATTTCTGATGAGGAAATTAGGCAGGCCCTTTTTGGGATTGACTCTAACAAAAGTCCTGGTCCTGATGGGTTCTCTTCTGAATTCTTCAAGCACTCCTGGCACCTAATTAAGCCTGACTTTTGTAAGGCCATTCACTCCTACTTTCTCTATGGGATTATGGCAAAGCAGGCCAATGCTACTCTTATTTCTCTCATTCCTAAGAAGGATACTCCTAAGTCTGTTCAAGACTTTAGACCTATTTCCTGCTGCACTGTTATTTACAAGACTATAAGCAGAATTCTTAGTAATAGACTGAAAGGGGTCTTACATAACCTCATTGGTGAAGAGCAAGGGGCTTTTATTCCTGGTAGGAGCCTTTTTGAGAATGTCATGCTTTCTCAAAATCTGGTTAAAGGCTACAATAGGAAAAATATAACCCCTAGATGTCTTATTAAAGTGGATATTAGGAAAGCTTTTGATACTCTGCAATGGGACTTCATCAGTAACATGCTTCATGCTTTTGGCTTTTCCCCTGTATTCATTAAATGGATTATGGGCTGCATTACTGGTTCCTGGTTCTCTGTGAATGTTAATGGGCAAATTAAAGGGTTCTTTAAAGGTAAGAGTGGCATCAGACAAGGAGACCCCCTGTCTCCTTATCTGTTTGTCCTTAGTATGGAGGTTTTATCCAGATATTTGAGAAATTTAAAAGAGGAACCTAATGTCTCCCTTCATCCTAAATGTGTCCAGACTAATCTGACCCATATGGTTTTTGCTGATGATCTTATGATCTTCACCAGGGGGGACACCCCTTCTGTTACCACTGTGGTCAACATTCTTCAGGACTTTGGAGACTGGTCTGGTTTAATAGCTAATAAGGATAAGACTAGTATATACTTTGGTGGGGTTTCTTCCCTCATTAAGTCTGAAATTCTTTCTAGCACTGGTTTTGAGACTGGTCTCTTCCCTTTCAGATATCTAGGGGTTCCCCTACACGCTTCCTCTCTCAATCAAGATAAGTATGGCACTTTAATCAGAAAGATCCAGAGTTCTGTTCTTCACTGGTCCACTAGATACCTTTCCTATGCTGGTAAGGTTCAACTTTTAAATTCTGTCATCTTTGGGATGGAAAACTTTTGGTGTGCCAGCTTTTTGCTTCCTCAGGGTGTAATTAAGGCTATTAATAGGATCTGTAAAGACTTCTTCTGGTCTGCAGAAGGCAAGCATCAAACCTATAAGAGTTGGGCTAGCATTTGTACAACCTGGTCTGAAGGAGGGTTTGGTATTAAGGAGCTTCTTGCTTGGAACAAAGCTCTGATGCTTAGATGGGTCTGGCTCATTGAGCAAGATAAAAGGGGGGCCTGGCTCAACTGGCTTAAGAGTTACTACATAAGGCAGCAGGATTTCTGGACTATGGACATTAAGGAAAGATACTCTGAGAGCTTCAAAGGCATTTTGAGGGTTAGAGACCACTGTATACAACTCAATGGGGGTGTGATGGCTGCTAAACACTTCATTGCTCAATGTGGCTCGCAGGGAAAATTCTGTGCTAGCAAGGCTTATGATCTGTTTAGAACCCATCATGATATTCTAATCTGGACTAAGTCTCTTTGTCCTGCCCTTCCTAGGCATAGAATCATTTCTACTTTGGCTGCTCAAGGGAAACTGGCTACCATTGATAACATTCAGAGAAGAGGTCTGCAGCTTGCTAACAGATGCAGTCTTTGTAATGCAGCCTGTGAGAGTCATGGGCATCTCTTCTTTACATGTTCCTACTCTGCCATGGTCTGGCAGAGCATCCTCTCTTGGATGGATATCAGGAGGAGAGGGCTCAGTTTGATTGCTGAGTTATACTGGATTCAGAATAGGAGAAGAAGGAAGCATTGGCATAGCATCTGGCTTAGATGTAGTCTAGCAGCTACTGTATATTACATATGGTGGGAGAGGAATGCTAGGGTTTTCTCTAGGCTTCATAGACCAGTGGAATGTCTTGTTCGACAGATTCAGTTAGTTGTTAGTATTAGAATTTTAGCTATTACTAAGGATGTTGTATATAATGAGATTATAGATAATCTCAATAGTTGAGAGAGTCATTCTTTTAACTCTTAGGGGATATTCTTGTAAGATCTTTGTATTCTTTTTTTTCCCTTGAGGATTAATAAGAGTCTATACCTTTCTTGCAAAAAATAATAATAATAATAATAATAATAATAATAATAATAATAATAATAATAATAATAATAATAATAATAATAATAATAATAATAATAATAATATTGTTATCTTATTTATTAGTTCAGTTCAGTTCAGTTCAGTTCAGTTCAGCTCCATTAAGTTCAGTTCAGTTCAGTTCACTCCATTAAGTTCAGTTCAGTTCAGTTCAGTTCAGTTCAGCTCTATTAAGTTCAGTTCAGTTCAGTTCAGCTCCATTAAGTTCAGTTCAGTTCAGTTCAGACAAATTCAGTCCAAAAGAACAGAGCCTAAGAAGCTGAACTGAACTGATTTGGAACTTATAGGAGCAGAATGTACTGAACTGAACTGAACTTATAGGAGCTGAACTGAACTGAACTTATAAGAGTTGAACTGAACTTATAGGAGCTGAACTGAACTGAACTAAACTTATAGGATCTGAACTTTTCTGAACTTAATTTTACTTAATTGAATAGAATTTATAGAATCTAAAATTTACTAAACTGAACTTTATTACATAAGGTAAGATAATAACATAATTCCAATTTATATACATTGGTTTGTTCAAATAGATTACTACGTTGACATCATCTTTATCTGTATCTTTATCTTTTGGAAATGACTGTCATAAAAAAAAGTATACTCTAAAACATAAGGTAAGATAATAACATAATTCCGATTTATGTACATTGGTTTGTTCAAATAGATTACTACGTTTACATTACGATAAAAAAATAAATCACATATTACATCGTTTTCTAACCATCTATTTTCATATCATCATCTTCCTCATCACTATCTTCTTCATCTTCACTATCGCTCGTAACAACGAATCTATTGCCTCGCCAAATGTTTTTTACTATCTTGTTTCGTACCTTGAACATGACTTTTTTCCGCTTATCATCAAACATGCCCAAATCTACTGTTTCTTGAATATTCACGTCATGTTGTATAATAGGTATTCCAAGAGTATGCATCCTTATAAAATTATGGAGTGTGAATGTATAAAACAATAATAGACATTTGATACTTTTGTGACATTCAGGGCATATTTTTTAACACCCACCTTTTTTTCAATTGACCAAATGTCATTCCAATAATTAATGTCAAATGTTTTTATATCGGTTTTTATAAATAATATATTACATATAACGTTTCTGAACTTAATTTGTAAGAATTGAATTTTTCTGAACTAAACTTATAAGAGCTGAACTGAACTGAACTGAACTTATAGGAGCTGAACTGAACTTATAGGAGCTGAACTGAACTAAACTTATAGAAGCTGAACTGAACTAAACTTATATGAGTTGAACTGAACTTATAGAAGCTGAACTGAACTGAACTGAACTTATAGGAGCTGAACTGAACTTATAGGAGCTGAACTGAACTTAAAGGGGATGCGTTTAAGTCCAAAAGAACAGGGCCTTATACTCGTGTATTAAGGGTACAAGAATTAAAAGGATTGAAAATGTGTAGAGAAAAACAAGAGTTGAAAATAAATGTGAAGCCACGAGTCATGGAATTCACAAAAACTAGACAAATAAAAAATAAAGTATTAGCTGGTCTTTCTAAAGATGGAGTATCCCTCTTAATAATAAAACGGTTTAAATAGCATCATATATGAGAATGTAGGACAACTCTTTTACTTTTTTCTATGCAATTTGCTTGTCTTATTCATCCTATATGAATATTTTTGACACGTTTTTAAAACAAATATATATGTACGAAATGAGAATTTGCCATAAAATAAAGGGTAGTACTTATTTTGAGATAGCCTAATAGAAGAATGAACCTTATACAGTGACACAAGGGTAGATTATTGGTACAATAAGTCTTGCTTAAGAGTCTAAGACATGTCAAATACTATTACATGATGGTAATAAAGACAAAACTTTTAATAGTTTTTAGGCAACAAGTCGGATGATTTACTATGTTTTTGATCCGTTTTAAGCTTAAGACGGATAGTGCCTGTTTTAAATTAGAATTTGTCTTGTAAAAATGAAAGTGTTTTTAAAAATGAAAGTGTTTTTAAAATAACGCGGATTTTGTGAAGGAGACACGCCATTCCCAAATACAGTATGATTTTTTTTAAATATTTTTTTTTGGAAAAAAAAAGATTAAATACACGCCACTCGCCCACTCGTAATGGCGTGTTTGTTCCATATTTCAAGTTTTGAAAACTCAAGACTATGTGGACACCATTTTGATAAATATTTTCAAAACCAACCCAAAACAATAGCACAAATTCTCATTTGTGACGGATCTACTCGTCGCAAGCTTGCGACGTGTCACATCCCCCTCACAAAGAGCAAGTGGGGGGCAAGTGAGGTGCAAATGGAGCCTCTCACATGCCTTGCCACTTGCTCTTTATGAGGGGTATTTGACATGTCGCAAGCTTGTGATGGATCGGTCCGTCACAAGCAAGACTTATTGAAACAATAAATACTTTACTTTTGAGCATTATTTTAAAAATGTTCTCTGTAAAAATTGAGACGATATTCAAGTAAAGTAACCTAAGCTAAGTAGTTGTTTATTTGCCTAAAATTTTAGTGTGGGGACAGAAAGAGTTTAGGTAGTTGTCTATCAATTTGGATGCTCTCCATTTCTTTATCTCTATTTTCTTTCTAATACACTCATATTATATTATACTCTCTCTTAGGCTCTGTTCTTTTGGACTGAATTTGTCTGAACTGAACTGAACTGAACTTAATGGAGCTGAACTGAACTTAATGGAGCTGAACTTAATAGAGCTGAATTGAATTGAATTGAATTGAACTGAACTGAACTTAATGGAGCTGAACTGAACTGAAGTGAACTTAATGGAGCGGAACTGAACTGAACTGAACTGAAATAATAAAAAGATAATGATATTATTATTATTATTATTATTATTATTATTATTATTATTATTATTATTATTACTATTAATCATTAGTAATAATAATATATTAATATAATATAATAATAATAATCAAATAAGACATACAAAAATATTATAGTAATATAATAAAAAAAAAATATTAATATGAATGATAACATTATTAATTATAGTAATAAATATATAAAATTAAGTAGTTAAAAAATAAATATGATAAGTATTATATAATAATATAAACAATAATATAAAATATAAAATATAATTAATAATAATAATAATTAATATCATAATAATATAGTTCATTATTATTAATAATATTATATTAATATTATTTAATAATAATCTAATCAGATGTATAAAAAAAATAAAACAATAATATAAGAATACTAATATAAATGATAACATTATTAATAACAATATAATATAGTAATAAATATATTAACAATAGTAACTAAAACAAATATAAATAATATAAATAGTAATAAATTAAATATAATTAATAATAATAATAGGCATAATAATAATATATTAATACATTATAATAATAATAATAATAATAATTATTATTACTATTATTAATAATATTAATAATATTAATAATAATAATAATAATAATAAATATTTTTCTAATAATATTCATAATAATGAATATATCAATAAAAAATAAAATAAAATATTAATAAATATTAATAATACTAATATTTCCATTAATCGTAATAAGATAATTAAATAAATATATTAAACATAAATATAATAATATAAAGAATAATTATAACGGTGATATAATAGTAATAAAATAATTTATTAAAAATATAAATATAATAATAATAACAATATTAAATGAATTAACTTAATAATAACAATGATAAGAATAATAATCATAATAATGTTGAAATAAAAGTAATCTGAACTGAACTGAACTGAACTGAATAGAGATGAACTGAACTGAACTGAACTTAATAGAGCTGAACTGAACTGAACTTAATGAAGCTGAACTGAACTTATAGGAACTGAAATTAAGTCCAAAAGAACAGGGCCTTATTCACTTATTTCTTCCCCTTCTGTTTTTCCATAAGAATTAAAAAAATAGATTTGGATCACACAAAACACACTACCCCACTCCCAAATGAATTTGGATCATACAAAACACACAATACCCCAACCAAAAAAGAAAAGAAGGAAGAAAACCCGACTTACCCAAAAAAAAAGAGGGGAGAAAGAATATGAGGGAGTATATCTCATTTTAATCGATTTACCTTTTTTCACTTAAGCGTATTGACAACCGTCTGATCTATCTCAAATTAAATTCGAGCCATTAAAAGGTAATCGACTTCCATTTCTTTTGAGAAAATGTAGATGATTCTTACTCGTTGTCAACACTGATAGTTTAATTAAAATGCGCATCGGGCAAGAGATGTTCATTGACTAAATAAAGGAAGAAAGACGACAATGAGACCAGCATTTTGGTTGCCTCAAGTTGCTATCACCCACTTTCTAGCAACAGGTGAGTCATAACACTGTACGTGCTACGTGGTCCCGAAATCTAGGGTGCTATGCTACAAAGTAAAGCTTATTGTACTTTGTGCTCCACTACCAATTTAAGCACGAAGTGCACCAACTAGGGATGGCAACGGGCCGGATCTGGACAGGGTCTAATAGGATCCAGATCCAGATCCGCGACATGAACACTGGATCCAGATCCGACCCTGATCCGGCGGGTCTAAATTTTCCAGATCCAGATCCGTACCCTACGGATCCGGGTAGGGTCCGGATTACCCTACGGATCTTCTATACAAATATTTAAATTAAAAAAAAATCTAAAATAGTGATAGTCGAGTAGCAAATTTACCATCTTAATATTCATGAATTCAACACATAGGCAATTTGGCAATGCTACTTTGAATGACACTAGCTTTAAAACCTTTCTTACAAATCCAAGAGTTATAATTTTACAAACCAAAGTCTTATAAAATAAAAATCCCACAAAATAAAAGTCGTCTTACGAAATACAACTTAAAAAATAACAAACTCCAACAAATACGAAGTTCTACAATCAAGCTCAATGAAAATCCCAAAAAAATTTTGCTTTTTTTTTTTTTTTTTTGTTTTAATAATGTTAAAACGGGTCCTAGGGTCGGATCCGGATCTTGACAATCAGATCCATATCCAGACCCGTTTTCAAATCAGTGGATCCGTATCCGATCCATATCCACAGGGTCCAAAAATTTGGGATCCATATCCTATCCATCAGGGTCGGGTCCAGCGGATCTGGACCGGATCCAGGATCCGTTGCCATCCCTAGCACCAACACATATAGTTTAAGACGATTTTAGGAAATCTTACTTGCCCTATATTTTGATAGATAACCATTTAAATCAAAATCGTTGAGTAGTTAGTGCACAGACCCCGCTCACTCGAATGGTTATTGGGTATTTGGCCTTGAAAAGTGGTTAGTGCACAGCCCCCTCATACCATGTACTGAATTTTCCACTTTATGAGTTTGTGAGATATTTAGGGCTATCAAAATGTAAACTCGTGAACTTCAGTCACAAAGGCTTGTGACAATAATATCATATACGTATACAAGAACAAAAAGAGTATGAGGTGAGTGACAATAAAAAAAGAGATGTTTGATGAACGGTGCCAGGTTTGGTGGAGGAGAGCTGAGCTACAAGATTCACCATGGTACGAGGTTTGTATATGTTGTTAGTGGACTGTATACCTTCAAGGTGGAATCTTCTAGTTCTTCCTATTTGACCCGAAGAAAGGCTATCAGCGCTAATTTATGAATAGTTGGTAATTTCTTGTCAAGATGAACATTCGCGATCAAGGAGCTCTTCCTGCTCTTGATGGGGCGTGCGTCAATGGAGAGAAGATTCCGGTTTAGTTTAGAAAGGATCTGTCCCGAAATTTAATAAGAGAAGATCTTACAACCCCGTATTTTCGGGAAGAAATGCGAAATCCAGCTTGTAAACTCAATCCCATGGATGGCCCCAAGATGATAAACGGATTCCAAAGTTAGGTCTCCGATTGTATCGGCTTCTTCTGTTGGGCCTGACTCTGCCGCTGGAAGAATCCCAGTCGATAAAGTAAAGGTCAGGGACGATGGAGAGGTGTTGGGTATAGAGGCTAGACACCATTGTGATGGTGTAGGGAGGGTAAGACTCGAGGACCTTAACGCGAAATGTGTAGTGAGTGTCGACAAATTTGACATGTCGAGAGAGGTAGATGTGATTGTTTGTAGGATCGAGACATGGAAACGCAGCGCATGTTAGGTTGGGGCATAACCTACAAAGACACATGGTATGGATCCCAGGCAGGGCCGACCCTTGGGCTTGTCTAGGTGGGCAAATGACAAGGGCCCATTATTAAGAGGGGCCTAATTTAAAAATAAAAATTAATAAAAAAAACGAAGAAGAAAAAAGTAACGGCTGGCTGATCAACAAGTAAGAGGAAAAGTAAAAAAAAAAACACCTTTTGGAAATATAAGGAATTAAGGATAAAAAATCTTCTTAATTAATTCCTAATTTGACTCTTGCTATTTTGTTCATACTGCTTTTCATTATTCCTACCCAAATTCCAAATTCCAAAAAACTAAAAATTAATTTTCCTTCTAAATTATTTAGGGTGCTTTATTCCTTTGATTCATCCTTTAAAATTAGAATTTTGAATGGAGTGAAGTTTACGTGTCTTAATTGGCTATTGCTTATTTGCTTGTTATTCCTCATCTCGTCGATCCATTCATCCACCTTCGTTGTCTCAGTAATCCGGAATCAGGGTGTTCTAATCCCTATTCTTTTTTTTTTCATTATATATTTATATTAATTTTGTTGTTGTTTTGTTATTTTTTGTGGTAATTATTGACTTGTTGCTAGCGTTTTTTGTGTTGACGGTAATTAATTTTTTTTTATTGTTGACTTGCTGTTGGCGTTTTTTAGTTTTAAAGTTGATTTTTTTTTTTGCGGTCTAACGGTTATCGTCTTTATTTGTGAATTGTGGTTCATAATTTCTTTGTGTGTCATATTCTTATTTTGTTAATTATTGTCTTTGTTTGTGAAGTGTTATTGTGTTAAATCAATTATTGAATACGGTTTACAATGTTGCCTAAAAAACATTTATCTGGATGCGAGAAAAGAAAAAAAAAAAGAAAACTTGTTTTAGATAATTATACTTTATTTTAATTGAATTGAATTTATTAAAAGAGCCCCATTTTAGCTTTTTGCCTAGGGCCTCAATTTGTTTAGGACCGGCCCTGATCTCAGGTCAAGTTTCTTGGAAGTATACAATTTGAGCCAAGGGTAGCATAGACACCCAAACTTATAGAGGGATCCATATTTCGGTGGTGCTTGGAACAAGAGTTAATACGAAGTCAGCTTTATGATATAGAATTGCATGTATTTCACATATAATATGGTTTAATCTAGGGGTGTTCAGTAAAAACCGAACCGTCAAACCGAAAAACCGCATTTTTTTTAGGTTCGGTTAACCCAGCCGTGATGCCCAAAGTGCTTCGGTTAACCGAACCGTAATTAAATAGTTTTCGCGGTTCGGTTACGGTTCGCTATTTAAACCTCACGGTTAACCGAACCGAACCGAACCGTTTTGTACAAAACATAAGACTTAATTAATGGGCTTCCTGCTTCTATACTACACAAGTAATACCCAACCCAGACAAAAAAATTACTTCTCAGACCATTCACTCAAACACCATTCATTTATCTTTGAAACCCTAAAACCCCAAACACTTAAACACCATCTCACGACTCACGTTTTTGCCGCCTCCTCTTTGCTGCTTTCTCGCCGTCTCTGTGCTGCTTTCTCGCCGTATCTTTGTCGCTTTCTCGCCGTCTCTTTGCAATCTTTCGTACTCTTTATTGGATTGAATCCTTATAATATTCATTTGATTGATATGTTAAAGCAGTCTCGCCTTCGCCGTCGCCGTCGCTTTCGTGCCTTCTTGCCGCTCTCGTCTCATGTTAAAGCAGTTTTATGTGTTTGATTGATATGTTAAAACAACTTCATTTGATTGGTATGTTAAAGTAGTGTTTATGTGTTATAATTTGATATAGAATCTGTATTACTGTGAAATAGAAACAAGTAGACAAGGTCTCTTTGGTTCCATGAAATTGCTGTAAATTGTAATTAAAAATGGTTCACGGTGAACCGTAAAACTGAACCGGTTTGTTCGGTTAACCGAACCGAAATAAACCGTATCAAACGGTTCGGTTTAGGGTCGACTTGCAGCCGAACCGTATATTCGGTTCACCGTACAAACGGTTCGGTTCGGTTAACCGAACCGTGAATGAACACCCCTAGTTTAATCTATGTTGTGCTTTTATCTTAATCACTTACTTAGTTGTGTTTTTATTGTCCTTGGTTGAGCATCATTTGTGGCTTAGCTTATGATTGTTTGATAGTAGGAAGTGTATTTTTGCATGGTTTAATGTTTGGATACCATTATTGAGATATTAGGTGAGTAGTAATAAGGAAAAAGGGAGGATCTTGCATATTAGATTCGTTACAAAGATTAATTACACCAAGTATCTCTCATTTATTGCTATTGCATGTCATTTATTGCTATTGCATGTCATCTATACAATAATATAAAAAGCCTAGATTGAGCAATTATTGAAGCAACACGTGACAATCCCTCTTTCATTTGTAAGACATCTATAAAATAATATAAAAAGGGTAGATTGAGTAGTATTAGAATGCGATGTGGCAACCTCATAAGCCTTCATCCATTGTGTTTACATTAGTAGCATTAGAATGCCGACTCTTCTAATTCCGAAGTATATTAACCATCACCCTATTTAACTCACATATTAACTTTGCAGTTAATTGTTATCACCATAAGTATTATATAAAATAATTAATTATCTACAACCCTTTGTATGCTAAAACCATCACCCATTCATCTTCCATACTAATTTTACAATAATTTTTATCACTATAAAGATTATATAAACATGCTCATTATCTAAAACCCTTTGAATGTCAACTTTTGAATGCTTTTTTTTCTTAA
>JAIUZE010002435.1:0-16833 GCA_022085475.1 Heliosperma pusillum | reverse complement strand
CCCTAAGGTAAAGGTCGAACGAGCCGAGCTTCTCCCACTTAAAAGAAAAAATCGCTCAACTACTTTCTATAGATTCGCATACTCTGTTCCTATGGTTACGAGTTCCAAGAGAAAAGAATTTTGTATGATCGATTTTAATTTGACACCCATTATCACCCACCTATTAAGAAAAGTCGTATCTTTCCATTCAGTTACACTTGCGATTATTTTTCTTCGGCTAGATTAAGTAATGACGGGGTCTCTAATTCCCCTTTTTTTTTTTAATATAAATGATCATTATGTAGTTTTGTTTCCCGTTTTTAATATATAGCAGTTTATTGTTATAAAAAAAAACGGTCGAGTGTCTAAACCAAATAACAACCCTGCTAAAAAAAAAATTCAATCGAGTATCTAAACAAAAAAAAAAAAATAAACCCTGCAACCTCATGAGATCCTCATTCATTTGAATGATGCCCTTACATGCGCTTCTTAATCAATTGTTTGAAAGACAGGTTTTGATGAGGTAAAGGATCCTGAGAGAGTGTATGTAGTCGAGCAAAGAGAATTATCAGCTTCATTCCATTGATCTTCGAGAAACTAAAGCAATTGGTCTCATAGAAAACGGGGCATTGTGAGAGGGGATCCGACCCGTCTTCATCGAAGACGGATATACACCGTCTTCAATGAGAACTTGTGAAACTAAAGAGGATCTTATTCATGACAATGTGTTTTGTTTCTCAAATCCGGGGTCCATAGATGAGAGAAACCTCCATTGTAAATCATGACACTAGGAGGGTGTTTCCCATCTTCATGTATAGATTATGAATATAATCGTGTAAATAAATAATTATATTTTGTATTATTAGTAGGTAAACCAATTGATGTAATTAGCATTTTTTTATCTAGTTATTTCTGCATATACGGTCAATTAGAATAATTTAGTAGCATATATTATATATATGAGTATAATGGAGACAAATCTCCCCACAGAAGATGAAGACAAATCTCCATCTCGCAACAACACCACGAAAAGTGACATCAATAGGCGTCCCTCTTATCACACGGCTCTTCCTAGTAGTAAGAGCATCATTGCAAAATTGCCAAAAAAATACCCTGACACGAGGTATCATACAAGCCTTTCAAATGCTTGCGGTTCCACAATTAACTATCTTTTGACCTATCCAACTGCTCAGTCTTGACCTCACTATCACCCATTATCGCTTTATAAGTCGAATGAACTGAGTAAATTCCACTGGGCTCAAACTCCCAACATCATATATCTTGTGGCTTCGATATGCTTACACACATCCTTAAGATACAATTTTGTTCAAAGGGAAGATATAAGTTTCGAACCTTGTGTATATTCCAATCTCTACTATCCGCAATTAGAAGGTCGGCCACCAGCATGGACGGATCGGCATCCCTGCGAGGATCAGAGAGATTATCATTCTCGTTTGCGTACCTAACACCCAAGGATCCATCCAAACTGGAGTACGCATTGCGTATAACCCTAATTCTTAAACCGACTCATAGCACATCTCTCGCCTTCGATAACCCGCGCCGAGTGTAGCTTGGGTTGCTGCCCAATTCCGCCTTTAGAAACAAGTCATTAGGAAAATATCCCCCCCCCCCCCCCCCCACACCCCGCAACACTTTTATCATAAGACTACTTCCATCGATAAGAAGTCGTCATGCTTGCTTTCCAAGGAGCCCCGGTTAAAATTATGATACTCACTAAACCCAACACCTCCCCTATTTTTATGCTCACATAGCGTCGACCAGGCCATTAAGGAAATTTTCTTTCTTCCTTCCTCGCCCCACCAAAATCAAGACACAAAAGAACGCATTACGGAACTTGAAGACACTCATCACACAAGTAAGGATTAATTGGACAATTGTATTTATCAACACCTTCCTACCCGCCTTGGACAAAAGAAGACCCCACAACCCTTGTAATTTCCTCCATAATTTTGTCTCCCACAATCCGTAACAACGCACTCTTCGAGTGACCAATAACCGTAGGAAGCCCGAAATATTTATTGTGGACATCTACCACTCGAAGTCCAAGACACTCTACTACCCTTATCCTCCTCTTGTCCTTCGTGCCCCTGCTAAAAGAGACAGTCGTCTTCTTAAAGCTTACCATATAACCCAAAGTCGTTTCATAGTTATGGAGAAGCTCTTTAACTTCATTAGCCTCAATATCCCTCACAAAAATATGGTATCATTCGCAAAGAGCAAGTGTGACGCAACAGAAGCACTGCCAACCATTCTAATTCCGGGTGTGACTCTTATTTCGTTTGCCTTTCTCATCAATCTGCAAATAACCTCAGCGTATAAATAAATAAGTACGAAGATAGTGGATGACTGGCATTAAGATTAGTCGACGCGCCCGCATCAAACACATTTTTATAACAAAACTAGCAAGGGCAAGTCAAGGTCGGTCAACGAGACAGTTAAGACTGGCTATCAATCTCGATTCTAAACTAGTCTAATTTGGTCAAATATTGAAGGGAATAACTAAACTAAATGATTTGATTAAAATATGAATTAAATGACAAGCAAGTAAACTAACAAACTAACAAACACTAAAGATAAAAAAGGATTCACGGAAAACAAGAGAAGAAAGGTTCAAGGGGATTACGTGGTTTATACACAATCACTAAGCTCAAATAAACGCCCCACTCGCATGGCCACAAATACCCTTGCTCACGCCCGATAAGGTTCTCACTCTCACGACAATGTGTTCCAAATCCCTACTCTTGATTCTCTCTTACCCCACCTAAGTCTCCTCGTGATGGGGAAGTGAAATGGGTACAAATCCTAGCAGCCCATTAGGTTCGACCAACAAGCAAAACGACCAAGGGAGCAAGGCACTACAAAATGATCCAAACGTAAACTAGAAAACCATGACACCAAAAGAGAGCCCCTTCACCTAGATACAAACCCTGACCCCTGACAAAAAAACTACTCACTAGTCATGCTAATGACTAAAGTAATATAACTAACAACAAGAGAAAAACAAGTTGTCATAGAAGCATTTCATCAAACATGTTGAGGGTAAAAGTTGAATAGACTAGAGAAGAGAATATGATGAGAATTAAGACAAAACATGATAACATAAAACAAGTGAGGAAACAAAGAAAGGATTAGCAAGTAATTAAAAGAGGTTAATAAGTTATACCAAGCAATTAAGAGGATGGATGAACAATAAAAGAGGAAATCTTGAATAAAGATGATGACTTGTCACTAATCTTCAAATAGAAACCCAAGAAAATCTTATTACAAGACTGATCGACAAGTAATTATGAAATATTAAGCTAACTAAGGAAGGATTAATATAACCTAACAAATATAGTCTAGGCTTTTGTTCTAATTTGGCTCCTAAAATATCTTCCTAAAAGTTCTATTTATAGTATTAATCTATTACAAAAGAGGTTTTCACAAAACAAGACGAAAAACACGCGTCAAGGGGGCTGGCTGGGCCGAATGGCCACCGGGTGGCCAGACCGGATCCGAACCATCGAAACTTGGCAAAAAAGGCAATTAGGACTCCCAGCCTGTGGCTCGGCGGCCGGCCGGGGTCCCTGGGATGCTGGGTCACGTCGGAAAAAAGTAAGAGGGAGGCAGCCAGGTGGAACAGATAACCAGTCGGACATACGCCGGCCGGTCAACTGGATGGGGCCCGTCTTTGCTCTCTTGTTGCGGGAAAAAGAGAGGAGAAAAGGGGGTGCTGGGCTGGTGTCCATGTAGGCGATTAGCTGGTTTCCCATGTTGGCTTTCCTGAGCCATGTTCTGTTCGCTTCTTTTCCCGAGTTTGTATACCCGTTTCTTTGACTCGGTTTCCCGAAATATTCAATGAAAATACGAATTATCGAGATACAAGCAAAATAGTATAGGAAACGGGTTTGGAAAGGTAATTTTATGTGTAAAATGAGACTCGGGAATGAGGTAAAAAGCTACAAAATTGGAGCGTATCAATTACCTTGCCGCAAACCCATCCACCCGCCTTAAAGACCTCGGTCGGCTGGCTATTTATCATTATAAAAAAAGATATCGATGTCACACATGCCATAACTCGCTCAGTCGACGCTTGCTCAAAACCCATTCGGCTCAGGACCCGTTCAAGGAAGCACCATTTTATTCTACCGTAAGCTATGGTCACGTTAAGCTTAAGAGCCATGTATCCTGTCTTAGACCTATTTTTCTTCATGTATTGGAACAGGTCAAAAGCCACAAAAATATTATCCGTGATGAGACGGCCCGGAGTAAAGGCCGATTGATTTTCCGAAACAATCTCACCCAAAAAGATCTTTACTCTATTAGAAAGTACTTTCGAAACAAGCTTATATATAACATTACATAAATTTATTGCGTGAAAATCAGTAATCTTATCGAGACTTCCTCTTTGGGATTAAGACAATATGAGTTTTATTAAGCCCATGAGGGAGCGGTTCTCCTGTAAGAATGCTGGACATCGTTCTAGTAACCACAGGAGTGACGATATGCCAATAATTTTGGTAAAAGAGAGCATTCATACCATTAGGCATAGGAGCTCTTACTGGGTGTACTTGATTAAGCGTGAACAGGACATGCTCTTCACTATACTCACGTTAGAGGTGAGTATTCCTTTCCTCGTTAACCCGACCTCCAGCATCCCCAAGAATCATAAAAGTCAGTCAGTCTACTAGTCGAACAAAAAAACCCCTTAAGATATTCACGAGCATGCCCAGGCACGACCTCATATCCAGCAAACTTCCAATCCTTATTATCAACAAGATTGCGATACGATTTTTTTTCTTTCGTTGCCCCTGCTTTCCGATGGAAAAATTTAGGTTTTCTATCTCCTTTTTTAAGTCACAGGGCTCTTCCACAAGACTTCCTCCTGTCTTAACAATTGTGCAGTTTCCCCAAGAACTTTCTTTCTTCATTTAATCTGCAACTCCTCCATAATTTTTCCAATACTTATGCCCTTCCAATCTTGAACCTCTTTGAAATAACCAACCAACGTCACCATTAAATCTCCCCTACCTCTTCCCCATGCCATACTAACCGCCTCCTCATACCCTTCTTCACCCACCCAAATTTGTTTGAACCGAAAGGTACGGCTCTTAGTGCAGGCCCCCTCTTCTCTCCTATTTACATGAAGCATAATAGGAGAATTATCCGACCATTCCCGATCAAGGTGATAGAGCTTCGCCCTCGAAAACATTTCAAACCATCTCTCACTACCCATCACTCTATCAAGAAACATTTCATACCATCTCTCATTACTCATCACTCTATCAATCCTATACTGTATTGTCCTCTTGCCGCCCATTATTGTAAGTAAACTCATACCCCCGTCCCTCATCCCTTTTTGTAGTTTGCTTTCCTACTTTCCCTTACCCTTTACCAAAATTTCATACTCCCTCTGTCCCGGTCAGTTGTCCTATTTCTTTTTAGATAGTCTCAATTAATTGTTGTCCTTTCTATATTTGGAAGGTTTTCTATGTGTGTATTTGAACATCCAATGAGACTATTGTCCACTTGTTATGCACTAAATGGAACAACAAATAGTCCCTCATTCTTTCCTTGTCTTTGTGCCAAAATGAAAGGACAACAGTTGACCGAGACGAAGGGAGTAATAAACTTACTCCAAACTCCTCTAACACCCCCACAACCCACAAGAGCATCTCATACCCTTCCCTACTTCGTCCTTTCACCACAACCATCTCATTCCACCCAAAAAAAAAAACAAAGGCGGCAGCAACACCAACCCCACACTGAATTACTCGTCGGGGCCACCTTTAGACTCAGTGGCCACCTTTATCGATCAACCATTACACTAAGCTAAATGACACGATGAAAATTTAAAAGTTTTTAACATAATATACATTCATCCATATTATGGAAAATATAGTGATTTAGGATTATCGAAAATAAAATAAGTTGTCACTTTTAATTTTAATTTGACATTAAAATAGATCATTGTGGCCTAGTCTCAAATACGGAAGATGTTGACAGAAAAGGCAGATGTGGTGCTACTTCAAACCTTAACGAAACGACGATTAAGCATAATCACAGCACTTGTTCAATACAGCCCGCTCAAGGTTCTGACACAAATTTGAGAACTTAAACCCCTGAATATTTGCTGCAAATGTAGGCAATACAGTAAAGGCAAAGGGATTATGCAAATCATCAATGCAACAAAATGAAGCTGCCCTTCTATGCATCCGATCTATATGGCACTTCGTGTGACATCCCTATGACTCCTCAAGCAATGCCCATTGACTACCTAAAGTTTCTTAGGAGGTCCGGGCGGATGCTGCTAAAACTCAATGCATCAGTATTTCATAGACCTCGCTATCATCTTCTATTGTGTAGACATATCCAAGGTTGTCTGCGCGCATCCGAAACTCGTCTATCTCAGATGGAGGTACTTGGATTCCGACTAATACATTCGCACCAGTTTCACCCTGAAAGAAATCCAGAGATTAAGCGCCATGGCCAGGAGAAGCTCCATATTTAAATATGGCAAATTAAAAAGAATTTAAAAAAGATCTTGCCTGTGCACGATAATGGAACAGACTAATATTCCATCGAGGGCTGAATACTTCCAAAAAATTCATTAATGCTCCCGGACGTTCCGGAAATATAAATCTACAAAGAAGCTCGTTCTGTAAATCTGACCTTCCTCCCATCTGTAAAAAAGTAAGAAATAATCAGGATTTCATTAAAAAGAAGAATAGCATGAGAGTAGCTTTTTGCGCCAATATGGCTTCCAAAAACATTAAAGCCGTGCGAACCTAAAGACGCGAACTTTTTTGGTTATGGATTATGACTGGATAAAGAAAAAGACTTGCTGCACTTCTTTTATTAAAAATTATTTGTTGCAATTCTAGATGGAACTTGAATTTAGGTCATTTGGAACCAACATTTGTGTGCTGAACAACACAGGAATAAGCTACTGCGTACATCCAACCTTGCTATTTGCAAAGCCCTTAAGGCACTAAGGTAATGTTGTATAAAACTCAATAATTGCAAGATACCTACCAAATGTCGTAAATGATCTTTAACCAAATCATTATTCGTCAAATTTATAGTTCGAAGATTAACGGATTCCATGCGATCTATCATTTCTTCAAGCTCAGAAGCTGTATGAAGGCCAACACTGTAAACACAAAGCTGTTAATAATTCACAATGAGTTTTTTAGAAACATGAAGATAAAGAGTTCAAGAACCCTAACAATTTTACAACATCTGAACGCACAGAAAATCAGCATTCACCTCCAATGATCGAAGAAGGTAAAGCATGCTGATAGCCATACATAATTTTAGAGATAATCCAGTTCCTCAGTCACACATAAACTTAGTACAATTACTTGTAACTATTTGGAAAATGAGATACTAATTGCCTCCTAATTGATTTGATAACTTATGACCTAAACACCACACGTGCAAGTTCTACTAGGGGAAAATAGAAGGAGCATCTCTCTCCTCTTATGAACTACTCTCTCCATTCCACTATTATTATCCTACATTTTTTTTTTGGGAAGAATTTAAGAAATAAGGTAATATTACAACTCTATCCCTAAAATTACAGATAATAAGGAAAATGTCATTTTGAAGGAGAGAGTGGTAGTTGACTGGGGGCAATATTGGTCGTTTAGTAATTTAACTACTAAATTTAGAAAGAGGACAATTAATTTGGAATAAATTTTAGAGAAAAAGAGGACAATAAAAGTGGAATGGAGGGTGTAGTACCTAGGCAACTAGCTATATAAACATATATTTCACATACCATAGCAATGGTGGCAAATTGAATGTTACACGCAACCAAAACCAAATGCCCGTAAACAGCAAAATTTGCAGCGAACTGGTAAAATTGCAGCTTTAGTCCTCAAGATATGGAAGCGGATATTAAAAGTACTTGCCTGTACAGAACCAGCGCCTCTTCTTTTGTAGAGTTATATCTATACTTAAATTCTGTTATGTTCATTGACCCCACCTGAAACAAAAATAAATTGTAAACAATGAAAAGAAACTTTCATTAACCAAAATGATCAACCTATCAGTGGCATACCTTCTCACTGAACTTTTTGAAGCTTCCAGGTTTCTCGGCCATAAATGTGGCAAGCACAGCTTCGCGTTGCCGACCGACATCCGCTAGTTCGGTGACCAACCTTAGCCTATCGAAATTCATATTTGCCCCACTCGTTATAACTACAATATTCTCATCCTTTATACCATAATATTTACAATAAGCTTCTGCACCAGCAAGAGCAAGGGCACCTGCAGGTTCCAGTATGCTTCTTTTTTCCTCAAACATGTTCTGCAAAGGAAGTACTAAAATATCAGGCATCTTATAAGGTCAACAATCACGCAACCCAAAAAAATTCTAATTCAATAGAATATTCCAATGCTAGCTACAATCTTATAAGTCATCACACGTATATTGAATTTCTAGATGACATGTATTTCCTATACACATGAGGAATAAATGACCTACTAAAACAATGTAGGAGTTACGGCGCCTCTGACAGGTAAAATATTCTTCTACCACGGAATAAGAAGTCAGCCAAACGATTTAGTGAGGAGCAGTTTTGTTCCACACCACAAAAAATTGTGTCCCTCATAGAAAAAACCATCAGAAAGGATATCATTATTAGGACAATTATGTGGCACTAGGTAAAAGTAAACGACTATACATTCCACAAAGACATAGCTAATAGCTTTACGAATAGGTGCATCAAAGAGACCGTATAGGGTCCTCGACTTTTGAAGGTTACCGTTATTGAATTTCAGGTAGTATAGACCACATTTACAACACAAACTGATATCAACCGTTAAAATTTCAAAACAAGACTTAATACCCTGATATAGACATGTGAGGTAGGAGGAATCAGAAGTCTAACATGAGTTGGGACTTGAATGGTAAACTAAAGAGAACAAAATTGACCTCAAACTATCGAAGGTACAACAAGACAAATTTCTCAGTCATTTCCATTGAGAAGAAAGCACGTGTATACAGGATCTATTTTTAAATCAAATCAAGACAAATGGCTATTTCAAGCAAAAGAAAAAAAGGAAGAGAGCGAAAAGAGGGGGGGGGGGGGGGGGGGGGATTCATGTTCACCTTAATGGAGGCACAAATGGCATCACGGTTAACAAGAACTACGCCATCTACCAATTCCTCACATATGCGGAATGTTTCTTCACCCACCACTTTGACAGCAACACCATCGGCAAATCCTCCCACTTTATCTAAAGTAATTCTCTCTCCATGGTGCAATGACAAAGCCATGGCGTTCGCATCAAATGGCTCCACTCCAATAATTTTGACCTAATAGATAAATGGCAAAAATCATTACAACATGAAGGAAAAAAAAAACATTTCCCCATATGAGTGTCTGAAGAGTAGACATGCACAAAGTCATACTCAAACTATCGAAGCCTCGAAGTTACAACAAGTCTACAATTGCAACTAGGAACGAAGTTGCAACTAAAGTAATATGATCGAACTAAAAAGTGCATCACTAGCTAGATGGAGAAAAAGAATCGAGCAATGGGGATGATAGTCTCTATACAAGCTTGGTCAGCCAGTTTAATAACAAACTGTGCAAGACAATGATATAACCACACACTTTGCCAAAAGAAAGATGAAACAGAGTAAAGAAAGGTGTGACAAAGATAGAGTAGGTGGTGTACATTACACACGACTTTTCCACAGCTCGAAACTAACCTCTGGTTTCACTCTCTTCACGTAGGCAGCAATTCCAGCTATCAATCCACCTCCTCCAACAGGTACAAAGATTGCATGTAAGGGGCGCCCTTTCATCTGGCTTATAATCTCTGTCCCTACCGTCCCTTGACCCATAATGATATCAGGATGGTCAAATGGAGGTACAAATGTACGTCCCTCTTCTAGGGCCCGCTTTTTTGCATATGATTGTGCCTCATCGTAAGAATCGCCAATAAGAACAACATTTGCACCAAGTCTCTTCACTGACTTCCACTGAGTAAAATAAGCGATAGTTAGTTTAGACTCCTTAGGGAGTCAAAAATCACTATGCATTTGAAAAGTAAAAAAAATAAATACATGATATAATGCTAAAAATGAACCTTGATTTCTGGTGTAGTTATGGGCATCACAATCACGGCATCGCAATTAAGCTTTCTAGCTGACAAAGCTACCCCTTGTGCATGATTTCCAGCTGATGAGCAAATAACTCCTTTATCCAATTGTTCCCTAGGAAGCTTTGCCATCATATTATATGCACCGCGTAATTTGAAAGAAAAGACCTGTATATGATTTGGTTAAGAAATCAAAACAAAATCTAAAGAAAAAGTAATGTTAAGTTCTTTTAGTCATTTTGAGATAACGGCTTTGTTGGTTTGCAATGCTACGAGATCACAGCCATCATCTATAAGAGACTGAAATCAAAAGAATTAAGCACCATTGTCAACATTCAAATATACTTCTTGGGTTAAGTCGGTTAACTAATTAGAATTTCAATGACATACAAATGTTTTGAAATCAGAAAAAAGGAATGCTGCCAAATAATAATTGAAATTAAAATCATACATCTTCGATTTTCATTTGGGAAAAAAGTCAATACTTTATGGGGGAAAATGATGACATCATTCTAGCATGACAACAAACGCTTAGAAACTACATTATGCAAAGTGGCGAAGCAAGATTTACGATTAAGGGAGCGAAAAAATTCAGCTGAAGTGAACAAAGAATGCCATAAGACAACTCGAAAAAATTTCAAAAATTTGAACTAAAATTTCTCATTTTTCAAATTTCATCCCTGCTAAGTGCTAGCCCCCTAAATCCGCCACTCATTATGCATAACGAGGTGTAGTTTAACATTTTTTGTTTTTGTTTTTTTTTTTTTTTCCAAAAATGGAATTCGATACTAGAGAAGTGCTCTCCAAATTCACAATCTTCACCACTTATTAAGTACTACTCTGTATGACTACTCCCCTCATTACAAATTCACAATAAAAAAAGAAAAAAGCGAACCTAACACGAAGTATTGTTATTTTGAATTACGATAATTATCATACTTCCTCCGTCCCAATCATTTATTTACCTTTGCTTTTGACACAGACCAAGGAAAGAGTAAGAGACAATTTGTGATTGTGCTTAATGGATGAATTGTAGGCATATTCTTTTCTTGGTGTCTCAATCAATCAATTGTTGTCATTTTCATATTAAGAAGTTTTTTTTACGAGTAATTTAACCCTAAATAGGATTATTGTCCACTTGCAAGGGACAACAATTGACCGGGACGGGGGAGTATTAATGTAGAAAAATTGGTAAGATAAGATACCGGCTGTAAATCTTCCCTCTTAAGCAAAATAGAAGTGCCCAATCTTTCAGAAAGCTTCTCAGCGAGCTGCAAAGGCGACTCAACGGCGACGTCGTAAACTTTGGAAGAAAGTATATTTGTCAAATACTCCATCGCCGAAATAGCAGCAACATCACCAGCAGCTACGCCCTTCAATTTCGACCTGTCAGGGACGGCGCCTACGAAACCGGTCTCGTATCGAAGCGAATCGGATGATACGCGCCGTAATACAACTGGCGCCGTCGATTGAGTTTTGTCTGGGGATACCACGGCGGCGGCATTAACCCTAAGAGGTTGGTAATGGTTGCGGCTGCGGCGGAGGTCAGGAGAGATGTTAGCGATTTTGAAATCGGTTGGGGTTGTGAGGCGGCGCGTGGGATTCAGGGTTGTAGAAGTGGCGGCGGGAGGGCGGAACAGAGAGGATGACATCGTCATTTTGTTTGTTGTAGTGGAGTTGTCAATGTGAATTTTCAGACAATGGCCAAATTCTTCTTTTTATTCTTTTTTATTTTATTTTATATTTTTCTATGGGGTACCCTAAGGGTGCTAACGAGTCCCATACGAGCTTGATCTTGCTCGTCTTCTGCTCAAAAATCAAAACTCGAGTTTATCCGAATTTTAAAAAAATATGATCGTTATCAAGTTTGCGAGTTTTAACGCGACCTCGAGAAAAATTCGAGCTCAAACCGAACCGAGCCTATATATTTGTTGATTTTTTGATTTTTTTTTTCTTCCGATATTTTCAATAACAATGCTCACAGGTTATATGTAAAAATATTTGGCAAATATGTGAGACATTTGATATGTGTGATAAAGAGATATTATCATGATAAAATATTTTTATAAAATATGAGTAATATCTAATCTAATCATACAAGTTTGAGCTGCTAGCGAGCTTTTCAAGCCGAGCTAACATTTGTTTGGCTTGACTCGTTGAGCTCTCGAGCCGAGCTCGCACGAACCGAGCTTTGACCGAACTGTCTCGTCTCATTATCACCCCTAGTTTTACCCTTTAAGAAGGAAAGGAAAGGAAAGGAAAGGGAGGGGAGGGAAAATGGAGGAAGTGATTTTCTCTCCAAATTTTGTCTATGTTGCAGGGAAATAATTTGGCTTGGAGGATGGAAATTGAGGGATCCATTTTTCCTCCCCTCTAAATCCTTCCACCTCCATTTTCCTATCCAAACAAGGGATTTTTCACCACTCTCTTTCCCTCCCCTTCCTTTCCCTCTAATTCTTCCTATCCAAACACGCCCTAAATGTAGATCTACTAACACTTCTTCTACCTTTAAAACCTTCATTCCACCTCCGTTACATCTCCTTGAACTTTATCATGCATAACTCATTAGCTTGCTTGATCTATCTATATAATTCATTCCTCTTACTACTTTTCTTTTTATCATCATATATAAGACTTCAGTTTCATCTTTTTATTATCCTTCATTATCATTTTTGAAATTTTCTTCTGAAAATGACTTTCACATATATTATTTTGTCTTAAGTCTAGCACCATTGATTATCCTTTTCAATTGATTTACATTAATGGTTTTTCAATTACTTTCTTAAGTTGCCTAGTACATCACCATGTCTCTTTTTCCTTTGAAAAATCCGCATTTGACTATCGTTGACCGCCTTGTATGCTTGCCCTTCTCTTCAATTTTGCTCATAAGTCGGTTTTATTAACCTGCCGGGTTTGACCTCGGTTGACCCGGGTCTTGGGCTTGACTTTAACCTCAGTTGACTTTTGTTTACTTTTTCGTTTGACTCCTCGGTAGGCCTTGTTGACCCCTCTTCATGGCTCCCGAAAAGAGGTGAATCCTCATACAACAACCGACTCAATACAAATTGTTTGACCCAAATTACACAAAATTGACCTGGATGAATGAAATTACAACCAACCCAAAAGAAACTAAGTTAGCATGAAACTCATAGTAACGACCCTTAAATAATTCATAAAAAGACTTAATAAACCTAACTAAACACGACATATTTGAGCGTTGTCAATGGGAATATGTTATCTTGCTCAACAAACCCTCTACACTCATGGAAGTCATAACCAAAAGCTTCACCTAGCCCATACTCTTTTTGTTGAAAGCTTTGTGTCATCATTGAAGCTTATGCAAATAAAAGGAAATTACAAACAAAGACACTAAGTAAAAGGATTAGAACTAACCTTAAGGAACAAAGTTCCTCAAGGCAAAAAAAAAACACAATTAGCAAAGTCTAGAAAGCAAATCAACTACATCGCACCTTCCCCGGCAATGGTTCCATTTTGACACGCGTTGTTTTTGAGTGTCAAACGATATTTATAACAAGATATTTAAAACATTGAGGAAATTTAAAAATTTATCAGACAAATTTCCGATTATCGCACGACACCTTGGTCTTCTACATCCGGCCCTCAGGCCCAAGTCAAGGTCGATCCACGAGGACGGTGGGTATTCGATATGCAAAGTCTAAGCTAGTTATGCTCAAGGGGTGTCATGGTATAAAAATGGATTTGAAACTAATCTAAGAACATGGAGTAAATGCAAATAAATAGGAAAGTAAGACTAAACTAAGATAAACAAATAACAAGCAATAAAAGAAAAGTCTAGGATCGGTGGGTTCAAATGTGTAATTTGGGTTCTATTGAGCCGGGTTCATATTCAATGGGTAGTCAAACTCGGGCGCTGATGCGTGCCTAATTTATACGTTTATTTCACCTTTTTGCGCGCATTTTTATGCCATTTGAGTAACGAAAGCTACTATTCTCCCTTGTTTCGGCTACTTTGAGTACTTCTTTATTTCGTACAGGTTATTGGCCTAAAGGAAGCGAAAACAAGCCGAATCCCGTCTTTGTGTTGAATTTCGAATGCTAATGAAGTCATGCTCGTGAACCGTCACCTTGGGATGCGCGAGAACGAGAGAGAATGCATTGAAGTAGAGTGAAGATTGGCGTGCAGTACTGAAGATTAGTCGATCGACAACTTAATTGGTCGATCGACAGATGTTGCCAATTAGTCGATCGACCACTTCTTTAGTCGATCGACCAATTTGAAGTTTTAGCTGACAGATTTTGTATTTAGTCGATCGACCAGTCTTTTTAGTCGATCGACCAGTCCTTTTAGTCGATCGAGTGGTTCTAGTTTTAGCCAAAAATAAACTTTGTTGCTTCGGCCCATTAGTTTTAATTACTTCAGAGTTTATTATTTAAGCTTTGTAAGACATAATAATTAGGTATCTCTTTATACTGTTAAACAATTCTACGTTTCTTTTACCGGATTGTAAAACATCGACGGCGTTTTAGGAAACATCGACGACGTTAAACATAAAAAAGACGAGCATTGCCCTTGCCTTTCTCTCTCTACAAACTTATTTTCTCCAAAAATAAACAACTAAAACCAAAACTCATCAACCCTTACTTCCACCACCGCCACTCACAGCCACCACCGCCACCCACTGCCGCCACCCACTGCCGCCTGCTGCCCCGCCACCCACTGTTGCCCCCTGCGCCGCCACCGCCAAACCGCCGGCTGCCCACTGCCCCGGTAAGTTTTCAATTTTTTTTAAATTTCTTAGATCTATTTACTAATCTTTTGATTTATTGTAACTTAAATTAGATTGTTGGTTTAATTTGTAAAGTTTTAGTTAAAATAATAGATTGTTCTTAGTTTGTCTTTTGATTCATTGTTGGTTTAATTTCTTAGTTTAATCTTTTGATTCATTGTATATAATATTTTGTTTGTTTTTTGTTTAATTTGTTGTAAAATCTTATAGTTATGTGATGTTTATGTTTGTTGTTGTTTGTTGTATTTTGTTTGTTGTTGTTTGTTGTTGTTTTTTGTTTGATTTGTTTGTTGTTGTTTGTATAAAGAAAGAAATAATCGAATTTTTTTCCGAGTTCTTCATCCCACTATGGTGTTATTTGGAGGAAAAAAAATTTCCCCCATGGTTGGACAACCATTTCACACGTCCAACCACGGGAGATTTTTTTTTTCCCCAAGTCCCACCATGGTGGGACGTGTGAAATGGTTGTCCAACCATGGTGGGATTAAAATTCTGGAAATCCACCATGGTTGGACAACCATTTCACACGTCCAACCATGGTGGGATTTTTAAAATTTTCATCCCACCATGGTGGGACGTGTGAATTGGTTGTCCAACCATGGTGGGATTTCCAGTTTTTTCATCCCACCATGGTTGGATTTCCACAGAAAAAAACTCGCCCATGGTTTAAATTTTTTGATTAAAAGTCCGTCCATAGGTTACTTGAAATATTTTTATAAATTGTTAATTAAGTTGATTAAATTAATTTGTTCGATGATAATATGTTTTAGGAATATTATTAACGCTTATTTGAATGTTCTAAATTGTCTAATGCAGATGGGAGATCGAGGAAAGAGCGTTATGGTTCCCGAAGATCGTACGGTGAACCGTAGAGTCACGGCTTCAAAGCGTCGTATTGTTTTTCGGTGTAGTAGATCTAATCCCGTTAGGAGCGGTATTTCTGACATGGAGAGGTCGGAGGAGGTAGGAGGTAGTGTTCCTGAGATTGTTCATGGTCACGAGGAAGCGGAAGATGATATTGTTGACGAGGGTTTGGTGGACACCGAGTCTGAGGGCGAGGAGGATATTGTTCAGCGGTCTGTACCTTTATCGAGATTGGAGGTACCGTTGTCTCAGAGGTTAGCTCGGGACTCCTTTGGCCGCTATTCTAGGTTGGATGATGGTTCGCAGAGGGAGCCGCGGAAGAAGCCGCGCAGCGATAGTGATTGGCTCCTTAGAGACCCAGTTTCTGGTGGGCCCCGTAACATATCGGTGTTACGCAGTTTTGGGGGGCATGTGGCATATAGTAGTTGGATTGAGACCGAGGAGGCTAGGTCCTTTATTAAGGGTTACGAGAGGCTGAGTTATGTGGATGGGTTAGGGAGCATGGAGGTGCCGGTTGATGTTGTTAGGAGGTTTCAGCTGACTGGGTTGACTGGGTTGACGATGTGCTGCACGACAGCTTTGGATGAGAACCTTCTTAGCGCTTTCATAGAGAGGTGGCAGCCGGATACCAACACTTTTCATATGCCTTTCGGGGAGATCACTATTACTCTTCACGATGTGGAGGAGATTCTTGGGATCAGCCCTACTGGTACGAGGGTGTTTGTTCGAGGTACCTCCGTTGCCGGTTCTTCGAGGGAGGAGGCGGGGTTGAAGAGGGCCGTGACAGGTTTTTTTGGCAAACCTCCCGGAGAGGTGACACCACCGTTATATAAGGGTGGTGGCTTGTTGGTGTCAGCTTTGAGGGCTCATATCAAGGAAGGGACTGAGCATGACTCCCTACGTGCTTATTTGATATTGTTGTTGGGACAGACTTTGTTTGTGGACAAGTCTGGTGATAGGGTGTCAGCTCAGTTGTTACCCTTACTTGATGATCTGGAGCAGGTTGGAGAGTATGATTGGGGTGCCGCTTGTTTGGCATATCTGTACCGGCAGCTAGGCATGTGCCATCGCGACGAGAGGCTCGCGGTGTTATGGTTGTCTACCC
>JAIUZE010002434.1:0-48557 GCA_022085475.1 Heliosperma pusillum | reverse complement strand
TTGATAGCTTTTGTGTCACTGGCTTGGGCCTTTTGATACCAAGCCGGGGGCATGGCGTCCTAAGAGTTCCGCTTTGGGAAGGGAGCCATCTTAAGTACTAGCCATCTCTGCTTAGGGGGTCGCCTAGCAGAGTTTCTCATGTACGGTTATGTAATGAGACAGGGAATGGGTTAGCTGTTGTCGCTAGTCTGATCAGTCTAGGACTAGGATGTTTTCCTACCTTGTGGTATAGCCTCGAGTTACAGAAGTCGACTATTGACTGGACTAAGAACTTATGCCGGTTTGTAGAAGTATTTGTCTTTCATGTTTGTATGATTCTATGAGTTTTAGAAGGTGAGATGCAAGCCGGCTAAGGATTGATAGAGTTTGGATTACCGATTGTTAACTGATTCACATGATTACGTGTTGATTAGGGTTTGAGTGTATCAGGGCCATGTTTTAAAGGTAACCTCTGAGCTAGCATACCAGCTTCCCTACCTCGTATTATAGATTGTTAACGGATTCACATGATAGCTTTCATATGCTAGGTTATATGTTAGTTAATTGTTTCATAACATGAAAAGCATATCGTATATGTTAAGGTTTTGTATTTTCCATATACATCTCTTTTATGTTATTCATGTTTTATTAAATTCGACATTTCGTGGCTGGGAGAACTCGGAGTTACTCCCCACTGACTGTGGCTTCCGTGTTTATATTTAATGCGGTTGGCAGGTTTGTGATGCATACTTGGGTACATTGACGAGCTAGCGAGCGAAGTATTTACCTTGGACCTATATTCGGTTCTTAGGATTGTATATTATTATACACTCTTTTATTTCCGTATTTATACGGGAGATATGTCTCCCGTTTTGGATATTCCTTATGTATAATATTATTTCCTTTTTGTTATGAACCTTTTTATTTATGACACCTTTGTTATGATGAATATATTTAATAGTAGGTTCCGGTTTTAAAATTTACCGATTTTCACTAAAGTGAACCTATTAGAAACGTATTCTCATCTTTTATTTATTTAAATTATTTGTTTTAATTTTTCGCAAATTTGAGGGTGTCACAACACCAATGACAAATTATGCAAGCACAAATCAAAATCTTTCCCATACACACTAAAATCATCCATAAAAACTTCCATGATAGATTCAATGTAATCGAAAAAAATACTCATCATGCATCGTTGAAATGTAGCCGGGGCATTGCAAAGGCCGAAAGGCATTCTCCTATAGGCAAAAGTGCCATAAGGGCATGTGAATGTGGTCTTAGATTGGTTAATCGGGTCAATTGGGATTTGAAAAACTCCCGAGTATCCATCTAAATAGCAAAAATACTTGTTTGAGGCAAGTCTTTCTAAGAGTTGATCAATGAAGGGAAGGGGGAAATGATCTTTTCTTGTTAAGGCATTCAACCTCCTATAGTCTATGCACATTGTCCATCCCGTCACTAACCTAGTAGGCACTAATTCATCTTTATCATTCTTCACTACCGTGGTGCCACCTTTCTTTGGCACCACTTGCACGGGGCTAACCCAATCGGAGTAAGAGATTGGGTAGATGATCCCGGCATCAAGTAGCTTCATGACTTCACCTTTGATAACCTCTTGCAAGGTGGGGTTTAGTCTTCTTTGGGGTTGCCTTCTTGGCTAATGGTTGTCTTGCATATGAATTCTATGCATACACAATTCGGGGCTAACCCCCTTCAAATCATCCAAGCTATAACCAATAGCTTTTTCATGTTTTCTCAACACACACAACAATGCATTCAATTAATCATCATCAAGGTTAGCATTTACAATCACGGGTTTGCACTTTGACTCATCAAGATAAGCATATACTAAGTTAGAAGGAAGGGGTTTAAGAGAAGGAGCTTGTACCTCTACCGCAATATCTACCGCACAAGAGGTTTGGATGATAGACTCAAGTCTTAAGAGTTGTTGTTCATCAAGCTCCTCTCCTTCCAAAGTTGCTTCAAGTAAGTCGAACTCAAACCCATGTAGCTCCTCCATGATATCCCTTGGCTCCAAAGTCAAGATAGCCTCCAAAGGGTCCCTCATAAAGAAGCTAGGTGTAACTTCTTCAACGAAGGCATCAATGATATCAATGAAATAGCATGCTTCTCCAAGATTTGGAGCTTTCATGGCATTTTGCAAGTTGAAAGTAATTTGTTCATCTCCCACCTCAAGGGTTAGCCTCCCGTGTTTCACATCAATCACCGCTCCGGCGGTGTGCAAGAATGGCCTCCCGAGAATAATGGGGATTTGGGAATCTTCCGCTATATCAAGAACAATGAAGTCCACCGGAATGAAAAATTTCCCAATTCGAACCGCGACATCCTCCAACACACCCAAAGGTTGCTTTGTAGATCGGTCCGCCATTTGGAGTGTGATGTTTGTGCATTTAAGTTCCCCCATGCCAAGTTTCTCACAAATTGAGTATGGCATCACACTCACACTAGCTCCCAAATCACACAAGGCCTTGTCAATGGTTATGTTGCCTATGGTGCATGGGATGTAGAAACTACCCGGATCCTTCAATTTTGGAGGGGTTGGGTTTTGTAGAAATGCACTACATTCACCGGTGAATGCCACGGTTTCAACTCCACTTAATGACTTCTTCCTTGTAAGGATGTCCTTCATAAATTTTGCATAGGCGGGGATTTGAGTGATGAGGTCGGTGAAAGGAATGGAGACCTCCAAGTTCTTGACAATATCCATGAACTTGCCTAATTGCTTGTCAAGTTTTGTTTTGGCTTGTCTAGAAGGAAAAGGTAGCCTTATCACAATAGGCTTCTAAACCTCCTTGTTCGTTGTTATCACATCATCATTCTTTTCGACAACAACTTGCTCACTTGAAGAGCACTCTTCCTCCTTGTCATCCAATTCAACAACCTCATTTTCAATTGGCCCATCATCTTCCACTTTGTCTCCCTCACCATTATCATCTTCAATTGGCATTCTTGGTCCCTCATAACTCTTTCCACGCCTCAAATGTATGGCATTGGCGGTTTCATTTCTAGGTGGGTTACCTTGAGGAGGTAATTGACCCTTTCCCCTAGAGGAACTCCCCGAGGCTATTTGGGTCACTTGAGTTTCAAGCATTTTATTGTGGGCAAGGATGTTATTGATGATAATATCTTTGGCTTGGTTATCTTTTTGCAATTGGAGAATCGCTTTGTGAATGTCCAAGTTTGGATCCCCAACTTGTGGTTGCATGGGAGGTTGATTTTGTGGTGGTGGGTTGTATTGATTTTGGTTGTATTGTGGTTGATTGTAGGAAGGTTGGTTTTGATTGTATTGTTGTCTTTGAAAGTTTTGTTGATTGTTTCTCATGGGTGGGGCAACATATGGTTGTGGTTGGGGGTTTTGAACATTTTGGCTTTTGTATGAGAGATTTGGGTGATTCTTTGTGTTCTCATTGTAGAAGTTGAAGTAGGGGGTTCCTTGCCTATAAGATTGAAAGGCATTCACTTGTTCCACGGATCCTGTACATTCTTGAGGATCATGACCAAATTTTCCACAACATTCACAAACCCCTTGAGGTAAGCTTGGTGCCATTACCATAGCATTCACTTGTTGCATAGGAGGTTGAGTTAATGAGCTTTGAGCTTGTTGAAATAGAGTCGTTTGTTGGTCCATTTTGAGGTTCATTGCTTCCATATAAGAGCTAAGTTGAGCTCCAAAGTCGGCTCCCATTTGGGTGACGGAGCTCACCTCATGCTTTCCCCTAGGAGTTTGCCTTGGCCTACTAAATTGTGAGTTATGGGCCGCCATCTCCTCTATTCTTGCCCAAGTTTGAGCATCATCTACTTCCGTGAACCTTCCATTTGATCCCATGTTCAAAATTCCTCTAGCATCTTCATAAAGTCCATTCCAAAATTGTTGTTCCAAGAACCACTCACTCAAACCATGATGAGGGCAAGAACGAATGATCTCCTTGAATCGGTCCCAAGCTTCATAGAGTGACTCTTCATCCCTTTGCTTGAATCCGGTTATCTTAGCTCTCAACATATTTGTCTTTTCCGGTGGATAGAACTTTTGAAAAAAAGCTAGAGCTAGCTTCTTCCATGAGTCAATACCTAGAGCAACCTTGTCAAGACTCTTCAACCATCGTTTTGCCGCTCCAATAAGAGAGAAAGGAAACAAGACCCATCGGATTTGGTCTTGAGTCACTCCCGTTTGAGAAACGGCATCACAATAATCACAAAAAGTCTCCATGTGTAGATGAGGGTCTTCACTTGGCATACCTCCAAATTGGTTTCTCTCCACCAATTGGATAAAAGCGGTTTTAGCAATGAAATTTCCGGTTAGATTTTGTGGTACGGGGGTGGTGTTTGGAAGAGTATCTTCCGTGGGAATGGAGTGAGATGAGAATTTAGGCATTCTTAGGAGAGTGGGTGGTTGGATGGTTTGTGGGATGGTTGGTGGGATTCCAAAAGGATTCACAAATTCCGCAATCGGCACAAAATCCTCCCAATTCTCTACACTTGGATGCTCAATTTCTACCTCGTTACTTTCCCGGATTTCCCTTTCTTCAATTGAAGGTAGAGGCTCCTCCGTTGTGGTAATCGGATTTGAAGAAGAGCTTCTAATTGCGGTTTTGAAGACTTTGCGAAGTCTCCTAAAGGTCCTTTCGATCTCGGGATCGATTGGAGGTTGATCCTTTGGGGGAGCTCGCCTGGGCATACAAGAAAACTAAATGTAAACGGTGAGAATGCCTCGAGAAACTAGGTTTCTCAAGACAAGAGGCAAAAAACTAAAGCAAACTAAAAACAATCAAATTAAACATACACCGTCCCCGGCAACGGCGCCATTTTGATGTAGTAAAATAGTTGTGTAAGAAGAGTGTCGATCTCAGGGACGGTTGTTGTTTAGAAGTGATCTAAAAGTCTACTAAAGTCTCTTGCAAGTCACAAAGTAATTTGGGTTTGGATTTGTTGACTAAACTAAATAATATCAATTAAAAGCAAATAAAAACAACAAAAGGAGTCTAAGACTAGAAAGATTGGATTTTTATCAAATAAGAGGGAAAACAAGGGTGAGTGGGTTCATATGGGTAGTAAAGTCGAGTGAGAGAGCCGGGTCTAATAGTTGAAATGTCATCTAGTCTAGGAAAGTGAATTGAGGCTTTCGTTCTTACAATTCCTCCTCAAACCGACTCTAACTAGCTATCGCGTCACTAGATACGGCTTGCCAAACTAGCAGTTCTACAAAAAACCACGACTTTCGATCTTATGGCATTCGAAACAAACGAAAGATTCATGCAAACTCAAGTAGGCATTTCTTCAAACATGTTATAAGCATAGCATGGAGACAAGACAATAATCAACTATTAACCCCAACAAGAACACATTAACCCATACAAGAACCCATAATCCCCCACATAACCCTAACAAGATTACTACTCACTCATATTCAAAGGAAATTCAACATTAACTAAGGATTGCAAAAGGAAATCAACAACAATAAACATTTTTCTAATTAGCAATAAGTAGATAACAAGAATTGAAATGAAAACTTAATTAAAGACAAGATTAAGTAAAGGAATTATACCAACTTGGAGAAAGATGAGAACTTTGATATAAATACCAAGAATTTGTCACAAATCTTTGAATATAACCCAAGTTCATACACTAAACCAAGTCGAAATTACTAATTAACCGACTAATTTGCTTAATTATGGAAGATTAATACAAGATTAAATGCTAATTCTATGAGGGTTTTAGATCTAGGGTTTCGTGCCCTTTAATTATATAAGAGGGTCTGTATATAGGTTTACAAAATGAAGGAAAGATGGGCCTCGAGAAGCTTTGTGGACTGGCAAAGTCACGACCGTGAAATGGGTTTCACGGTCGTGAAACAAGTCTCACGACCGTGAAACTGCAAGTCACGGTCGTGAGGGAATTGGCAGAGCAAGGTCTTTTTTCACGAACAAGTCACGACCGTGACTGAGATTTCACGACCGTGAAATGAGTTTCACGGCCGTGAGCTGAAATGCACGAAATCCTTCTTTTTGGAAAAGCATCTCACGACCGTGACTGAGCTTTCACGACCGTGAGATGCTCATTTCCCTTCTTCCTTCGCTTGACTTTGTTGTTTCCTTCCCGGTTTCGCTTGCCTTGACTCGGGAGGGCTTTGGCGCATCGAGTAGGGCCCCCAAGAGTATGCGGGGCCCCCAAGGTATGTCGTGGGTCCTCCGAATGATTCACCTTCTTTTTTGTTGATCAAAATTAGGTAGAAATCGCTTCAATTGACGGTTTACCTACAAAAACACGATAAAAGAGAGAAATATGCTAGAAGAAGGTAAAACACGTAGAAACGCTCCTAGGGAGCGTTAAAGGCAAGCAAAACGAGACAAAAAGGGGTGAAAATGTAGGGTGAAATGACACTATATCATGGTTCAATGCGGGTGACGGGCCAAGGGGCGGGCTGGCAACCGGGCCGGGTTCCACCATCACCAAACCGGGACCGGCCCGGTTTGACAGGCGGGCTGGGCGGGCTGATTACACGGGATGGCGGGCCCTTTTTTGGGTGAACCGGAATGGCGGGCCGGGCCATACCGCGCCAGGCCGACCCGCAATTTCGGCCAGCTCTAGGTAAAGGAAAGAGAAAGTAAGGTGTACGAATGAAAAAAAAATAGAAGAAATAAAAGAGAGGAAGAGATCTTCTTCAATGTGGGCCTTCATAAAACCGGGCCTCTCGTAACACTTGAGCCACAATCTCACCGAATCGGGCTCCGTCTAACTACTATAACCCACGTGCCCATCAAAGCTACGTAAGACGTTAAGGTGATCTGGTCCACCCTCAACCAGGTTTGTAAAACGCCAAGACAAATCCCTCTTCGTCTTCTTCCTCCCCGTGCTAGACGAACCCTCACTAGCCGGCACATATCGTCCTTACCAACCTGTACCACCGTCTTAGCTTGTGGTTCGGAGGCCTGGTTCTCGAAAAAACACTCGTCATCGGCCTCCTCCGCCTCCCCCTCCGAATCAGCCCTCGAACCGCCGTCATCATTACCATTATCGACGCCACCTACCCTATAAAAAAGCCTGCGGAAAAACACTCTTGCTCACAGCATACCAGGACGTAGGGGCAATGTCCATGCCCTCTGACCGACTACGACGAAAGACCACTCCGGGTTGACGCACTCCCGGTTCACGCCGCTTAGATGACGCCACTTTTCGGTCTTTCGTACGATCAAGGATAACCATTATGTTTTTTCCTCAATCCATATGCATTTACGAGAATATAACGTTATAAACAATCAAAAAACAAACATATAATAAAGAAAAAATATAAATGAACGAGATTAAAACGTTAAAAAATTATCATAAACAAACATATAATAAAAAATATTATAAATTTACACGAAATAAATTACATATGTTTTAGAAAAAATATAAATTTACGAGAATAAAACGTTTTAAACAAGCGGAAATTAACAAATAATCATCGTCAACGTTCAAAACAAAGAAAAAAAACGTTCACCCCCAAGACCAACATCCACCCTAGACGCTGGTCGCCAACACCAACTTCCAGCATGAACGTTGGTCGCCAATACCTACGTTCAGAATTCCGGCCATAGCGCATCAACAACTTCCACAAATTTCGCCATAATACATTACCAACGTGCAAAATCAACTCAAAACCCGTCTTCAACAACATAAATCTAATAAACCTATTTCTTGATAACAATATCTTACTCTAATTCAAAATTTAAATCATAAAAGCAAAAGACAACTAAACATACATAAACAAATTCAAATCAATTAAACATATACATAAACAAATTCAAATCAATTAAACATATTTAAATCTAAAAACTATTTCAAAATAAAATAAAAAAGAGAGTACTTACTTGGCCGATGGTGCTGTTCGGTAGCGGTGGCCCCGGTGGGTACTGGCTGGTGGCTGCTGGTGACGGTGGTGGTGGCTCGTAGTGGGTGTTGGGTTTGAAAAAGGGAATATTGAAAGGAGGAAGGGAGTGTAAGGAGTGAGAGAGTATATGGGTAGTGTGTGTCTTTTTTTTTAAAAAAAAAACGTCGACGATGTTTTATAAACAAAATTGCTATATCCCGCCCCCTTTTTACTCATCCCGCCCCCTATTTTCATTTAATTTTCCATTTTTGCCCTTCTCTCTAAAAAATCTCTCTAAAAGTTTTTTTTCCTTTGTTTCGAAAATGAGTGACGGTAATGATTTTTACGAGTATCTTTTTACGTCGTCGTACAATACTTATGATAACGAACCTCGATTTGCAAACGAGTGGAATGCGCAACAACATTATCGATATAGCGATGAATACGCTAATTATGCTTACGGCGAGGATAGCGGGTTTGATGAAGGGGACGACAATACGGGTCACGAAAATGACGAGGAGGAACGGGTTAACACGGAAACCACGGAAAACGATGCCGGAAATGCGACGGTAAAATTCGATTTACGAAATTTTTTTTTTTTTTTTTAAGTCGACTTATGCTATCGTGTCAGATTCGCGTAATAAGCAAGGCGAAAACGTGTGATATACACGAATTGACCTGGGCCAATTCGTGTAGATCACACGTTTTGGCCAAGGCCCATACGTGTGGATTACACGAATGAGCCAAGGCCCAGACGTGTGATCCACACGAATGGACCCAGGCCAAAACGTGTGATCTGCACGAATTGGCCCATGCTAATTCGTGTATTTCACACGTTTTGGCCCAGGCCCATTCGTGTAATTAGGGTTTTTTTTTTTGTTTTTTTTTGTTTTTTATAAAAAAATTGTAAGTCGTTTTTTTTTAAAACAAAATGTATTTAATATATATAACTTTTAATGGAATTAATTTTTAATGGTGTGAATTACGGCGATTCTTTTATCTTCGAAAATCCCTTTACAACGTTTGAGGAAGCATTTGATAAATGTAATGAGGTTGCTTACGGATTGGGGTTTCATTTGTTAAAGCACACGTATCACATGGAAAAGCGTCCCCCGTTTAAATTGATCACATGTGATCGGTATGGACCTTATATAAGCAATGCCAAGAATCCGGAGAAACCGTTAAGGAAATCAGCTACAAAAAAAATTATGTGTCGATTTGCATTGAAAGTGGTTAAAAGAGGTTTGGCAATGTGGTTAGTGGTTCCAAAATGTGGGTTTCACAATCACTCTTTTGGAGAGTTCCTTGAAGGTCACAGACGTAGAGCTACAATTTAATGATGAACAAAAGGAATTTATGAAGCAACAGCGTAAGTCTCATGTCAAACCGGGGATGGTTAGAAATGCTTTCACACGTTTGTTTCCTGATCAACCGGCACCGCGCTTGAAACAAATATACAATGAAAATGCCAGACTTAGTGCAAAAGATAGAGACGGGAGGAATAGTGTGCAATATATGTTGCACTTGGCCACCGAAGCTGGATATATCCGTGATTTCATGGTAAATGAGTAAACAAGAGCTCTTGAACGTGTTTGGTTTGTTCACCCCGAGGCAGCCCAAATGTTTAAAGCATGGCCAAATGTGATTTTGATAGACTATACGTATAAAACCAACAAATATGGGCTTATTTTGGTCCAATGTGTTGGTGTCACTCCTGTTGGCAAAAGTTTTTTAATAGGGTATGCATTGATAAGGAGAGAATCAACCGATGGTTATACTTGGGTTTTGAGGAGGCTGGAATCTTTGTTGGAACCTTGTGTGAAACCGACGGTCATTGTCACTGATCACGAAGGCGGTCTACTTGCAGCACTTCCCCATGTATTTCCAACAACTCTGCATTTCTTGTGTTTGTGGCATATTTACAATGCAGTTGAGACGAAAGCTACAAACTTGCGAAAAGATGGAACTTTTGGAAAACGTATAACACATGGTGCTTGGAAGAAAGTGGTTGAAGCAAAAACGTTTGATGATTGTCAAAGCGAGTGGGGCGAGTTAAGGAGAAAGTATGCTTATCAACCCGGACTTATCACCTATCTTGAAACTCAATGGTGGGTTAAAATTCATATGTTTGCCAAATGTTTCACTAATTTGGTGATTCATTTTGGTAACACATCTACATCTAGAGTTGAGTCCGCTCAAGCGCAATTGAAGATGTGGTTAGGATCAGCTGAGCTTACCTTGGACAATTTGTGAAGACGGGCTAATGTTATGATGCATGGTCAACACATTGAGATTCGAAGGACATTGGAAGATTCAATTAGAAAGACCCTTGTCTCTAATTTGTTTCATCAGCAACTATTTTCAATGTTGAGCGGAAGAGTATCAGCGACAGCTATTACGGAAATGGAAATGGAGTTTATTCGTGGTACTAATTTAGGTGATGATATGGAGGGAGAATGTGGATGTACTTTATGGAACACCCATAGATTGTTGTGTGCTTGTATGCTACATAATTTGTGGGTTCAGAACAAAAGAATCCACCCAGAAGATGTGCATGAATTTTGGTCAAGGTTGGCTTACACGAAATACAGTCATCGTCGTTGTGACCGTAATGAAGTAATGGAGGAACTCTTCAATAAAGTTCGAACATCCCACCAATCAGTCCAAAGAGATGTTATTGAGACGCTCTTCAGTAAGTTGTTTCCCGAGAACGAGGTTGTTGAAACCCCGGAAATTGTAGATATACCTCGTGGCCGTCCAAGGAAGTCCAATACTCGTAATCAATTAGGTGTGGAGCATGCCAGACGTAGGTACAAGAGTACGTCAACGTCAACAAGTAACGATAATGGAGGTACATTCTAGTTTTACAATTAATTTATTTAGTTAATTTTCTGTTATTATTTTCTTTAGTTAGTTTTCTGTTATTATTAGTTTTAGTTAATTTTCTGTTATTATTTTCTTTAGTTAATTTTCTGTTATTATTAGCTTTAGTTAATTTTCTGTTATTATTTTCTTTTAACTTAAATGTTGTAAATAATTCAATGTAGGTGAAGGTCCTCCTCTTGAGATAAATTATAATCTTGTCAGTGACATCGAGGCTTTTGGATATAAGGACTTTGTACCGGTGCCGAACCAACATGGGTTTCTAGATGCTTTTGACCCTAGAGGCGACGGTCATTGTGGATTTCGAGTTGTCTCACATGCAAGAACAGGGGATGAGAAAAACTATCTACAAATGCGACGACTACTATTGCTAGAGTTGAAAAACCCTGTTTATGCGATCATTTACTATGGTGAACGTGACCAAGCTTGTAGACGAATCAAATGGGCTACACATGCACCGTGTCAGAAGCCTAATTGGATGGAAGACTTGGATTTATTTGGTTTTGCAACGGCTTTCAATTGGACAGTATGTTGCTTGAATATGTCATACTTCAATGGTGTACATTCATGGTTTGGGTGTTCCACGTATTTACCTCTACGGTCTACACCAGGTGCTCGAGCTCCGTATGGTATTTTGTGGATACTTCATACAGGTGATCATTGGGTTCGTGTACGCATGAATGACGAATGTGCCATGCCTCCTATACACAATTTATGGAAGCGTAATCGTTCTCTCGACATTGAATATTATGAATTTATTTATAAAGACAGACTTGATTTTTGGTGGGATTATGTAAATAGGGGACTTTTGCGGGATCCTAGAAGTAGTTAGTTTTGTATTTGGTTTGTAATTTAACAATTTCTTTATCAAGAATTTGTTTTCGTTTTTTGATCTTTCGTTTTTAGTGACAAATTCAAACGACCAAGTCCAACAAAGTTTAAAAAAAAATCCAACAAACAAAGTCAAAAAAAAAAAAACACACAAAGTCTAAAAACAATCCCAACAAACAAAGTCTAAAAACAATCCAACAAACAACAAAAAAAAATGTCAATTCCCGCCATCGGTACCACCAATCCCGCCATCGGTACCACCATTCCCTTCATCGGTGCTACCACTGGCTCTCGCTCCATCGCTGCGACCACTGGTTCTCGGAGTATCGGTGCGGCCACGTGAGCCTCTCCCTCTATCGGTGCGACCACGTGAGCTTCTCCCCCTATTAACAGCTGGGGGTCTACCGGTGTATGCTCGTATTTCTGGAAGCGAGGTCCTCATAAACTGCCTAAATTCTCCGGTCATTGCAGGGTCATCAACATCTTCAAAATGTGAGAAGCGGTGAATAAGCGACTGACCAACCTGCAAAGTAAAGGAATAGACAGTTATATTAAAACTGAAATACATTTATATGAATACACATTAATATTAAAATTAAATATATATTTAACGTACCGTAGTCGGAAAGAGGGACCTCGATGCGGGCAGCTCACCGTCATCACGGGGAACATTCATCACATAAGGATGCGAATGTGTACTAAACCACTCCATATACCCTTGCGTGTAAGCATGTGGTGGGTGAGCGGGCAATGAACGCCTATCCAAATGTACTCTGTGAATTTTCCAATTATTCCACACGTAGTCCAACCTCGCACCGTCATATTGCACATCATATGCAATCGACTTAACTGGACAGTAAGCCCTGTCAGTGGGAGGCATGGGGGGCGGGATGGTCTGCATGTACCCAAATTGTCGAAGACATCTCTCAGGATAGTATGGCTCAACAATATCGATAAATCTCAACAACCCCTGAAACGCGGTACTAGGGTGTTCAGTCTCGGGATTCTGAGGATACGGTCTCCAAGCTACCGACTCTATAGGCAACAAATCCAACTGCTCTAGGTATTTTACAAGTGCTCTATCCGCCTCAGCGCGTGGTACGGAACTAGTAGACCATATTGAAGCCCTCGGAGTGTCAGGACTGGTTACCAAGGTCGCCATCGGCCTAAAACAGGGAAAGTACTCGAAGATCCACGACTGCAACAAGGTCAAACAACCACATAAACCCTTACAATCAGTCCTCGAAGAAATACCCAACTGCCTATATAGATAAGCCAATGTGCCGACACCCCAAGCATACTTACTAATGCTACGAACATCTCTAAGCAACAGGAATATGTTTACCCGAACCCTATCACTAGATTTGTCAACAAATAATGTCGAATTCAATAAGATCATCAAGTAACCCTGAACCTTAGAAGACACTCCCCGCTTTCCCCCCTCAACCAATCTTTCAAAGCTTTTTGTAAAATCAAATTTCCCTTGTATATCTTTGCATCATTACCTTGTTCCCACTGCTCTCCTAACTGAGCCTCAGTCATAGCCAACAACTCCGACATACCAAGCACGGGATGTGCCATATTAGCCTCGGGTATGTTACAAGAATCCCCATCAATACTAATCCCAAAGATCTCCGCAACATCGTGCAGCAGTATCGTCATCTCACCCCATGGCATGTGAAATGTGTTGGTGTCCGGCTGCCACCTCTCAATAAATGCACACAACAACGGCATGTTCAAATTTTTATGCATAATGTCGGGTAAATGACTAAGATCCGATTCCGCAACTATCGCGCGAACCTCATCTGGCAAAATCCACTTACGGAGCTCAACTAATGATCTTTCTCTAGTGTATTTAGTCAACAAACCACGCTCAAAGCCACGCTGATTCCACATAACGTAAGCAATGTGTCCAGCAAAACTCGGAATCACATCCGGTACTAAAGGACCCCCCTGTGATGGCCCTGTCAATATCCAGCTCGAATCTTTCCCCCTAGCCCTTACTTTCCTACGCGGTTCAACCCCCGAACTGCTAGACCCCGAAGCATAGCTCTTAAACCTACCCTGCGGACCCCGTCTAACACGAAAAACAGAAGTCGCCTCCACATTTGTCCCCTCACCATTACCCGCCTCCTCATTATCCCCCTCATCATTTCCCGACCCTTGATAATTTCGTTCCTCTTCCTCAAGTTCTCTCTCGAACTGTTGAAACTCCCCTTCATAAAAATCGGGCTCATTTGGTATTTCTGGTATTTCTCTCGACCCAATACTAGTATCTCCAACCCTCACATTAACTTTTTTCCGACGATATGATGCATGAAGTTTAGACCTACGATCATCATTTTCCGACATCTGCATTATACAAATTATAATAGAAAAACTAAACATTTAATTACATAATACAAAAAACGTAATTACAATTGTAATTAATAAAAGTACGTAAATATATTATCAAATATTTAATTACATAACACAAAAAACTAAAAGTAAGTAAATATATATTACATAATAAAAATACGTAAATATAATTACATAATAAGACATTTTTAAAATAAAAAATAACCAACCAACATTTAATTTGTAATTAATAAAAGTACGTAAATATATTATCAAACATTTAATTACATAATACAAATAAACTAAAAGTACGTAAATATATATTATATAATAAAAATACGTAAATATAATTACATAATAAGACAATTTAAAAAAAAAAAAAAAAAAACCGGAAAAATCCGGCCCATTCATGTGAATTACACGAATGGACCTGGGCCAATTCGTGTAATCTACACGTTTGGGCCGTGGCACATTCGTGTGGATTACACGAATTGGCCCAGGTCCATTCGTGTAATTCACACGAATGAGCCATGGCCCAGACGTTTAGATTACACGAATGGACCTAGGTCAATTCGTGTAATTCACACGAATGAACCATTTTCCGGGTTTTTTTTTTTTTTTTTTTTTGTAAATTAAACCATTAACGATTAATACAAATTCAAAATAACGCAACCTAATGGGCTCTAATCGTCACATGCTTTCTAATCTACCTCAACCTATAAACTAATCTATACTAATTGAATAAATAAAGAAGAAAGATTGAACATACCTTGTACAAATGAAAGAAGATTGAAATGAAGATCAACAAGAGATGAGAAAGAAGTATGAAGTTTGATGTTTGAAAGGAAGAGATTAGAATGAGAAAGAAGCGATTTTGAATATATAACGGTTTGAAACGGTTTTTTAAATTTTGAATAATGAAAATTGAAGCGATTTTGAATTTATAACGGTTTGAAACGGTTTTTTGAATTTTGAATTTCTAACGGTTATGACTACTTTGTCTGTCATAATTGCACTCTATTAAGACGGAAAATTTAGGACGGTTTGAATTTTAAAATATTAAGACGGAAAATTTATGACGGTTTGAATTTTAAAATATTAAGACGGAAATAATATCCCACTTTATTATATGTTGGTCAATTAATGATAAAGGGCAAAGAAGTAATTATGGGGGGGCGGGATGAGTAAAATGGGGGGCGGGATATAGCAACCCCCTTTATAAAACGTCAACGATATTTCGTAACCCGGTAAGATAAACGCTCCCAAGTTTATTAAATGTTCCTATCGAAAAAGTCAAACGGCCTTTCAAGAATCAAGAGTCATGACAAAATAACGTGTCTATTATAGTATTATGATTTATGAATATTCTCCGTGTATTTTATAGTCACGTAGTAATCATACTGTCATCATCAAATACATGTACTAATTCACTTCCTACTTATGTTATGAGTATATTTAAAATTCCGTCGAATTTCTGTGATGATCTGCGAGCACTGGTGTCTCGGTTTTGGTGGGGCCATGAGGAGGGGCGGAAGGGAATTTCTTGGGTTGCGTGGAGGCGACTCTGACAACCGAAGGGGAATGGTGGAATGGGGTTTCGAGATTTTCAGCACTTTAACAATGCGTTACTAGGCAAACAAGTGTGGCGGTTATTGGTGAACCCGAATTGTCTTTGGGCTCGGCTCATGAAGGCTAGGTACTATCCTAATGAAGGGGTTCTGGAAGCGAATTTGGGGTGCAACCCGAGCTATACGTGGAGGGGTATTATTGAGGCTAGGCGGGTGGTGTGCCGTGGGCTGAGAAAGAGGATTGGGCGAGGCTGGAACACGAAGGTTTGGGGAGATGCGTGGTTGACAGGGACCCACTCGGGGAGGGTCATCTCACCGTGTGCTCAGGGAAGGGAGTCGATGATGGTTGGGGAGCTTATTAGACCGAATGGAGGGGGCTGGAATAGGGAGCTAATAAATCTTTTGTTTCTACCTTTTGAGCGGGATAGAATCTTGCAGATTCATGTGAGTGACAGGGAGGTGGATGATCTTTGGTACTGGGGCTTAGAAAGAGACGGAGAATATTCGGTTAGGACCGCTTATAAAATGTTGGCGGGGGAGGCGGTCGATGTGGCGGAACCGTCAAGCTGGGAGAGTAACAGGTGGCTCTGGAATAGGCTCTGGAAAGTTCCGATCTGGCCCCGTGTGAAGACGTTCGTCTGGCAAATGTGCAATGAGGCGCTGGCTACTAAAGCTAACATTGCAGCTCGAGTCGGAGGTGAGTCTTCTAACTGTATGTTGTGTTCTTCTTTTGTTGAGTCGAGTCTTCATTTGTTCTGTCACTGCGGGATTTCTAAATGGGTTTGGAGGGGGATTGGTTTGGAGGATGATGAAGATGGGGTGAGCTCGAGCATACGTGAGTGGGTTGAACGCCGGTGGAAGGGGATGACCAGCGAGGAGCAGGGGAAGTTCATGGTGGGGTGTTGGGCTAATTGGGAGCACCGTAACAAGGTGATATTCGAGGGTGCGGAGGTGGACCCAGCAAAAGTAGTAAGCCGGGTTAATGATGTTGTGAGTGAGGAGATTGGATGGAGGGTGGCAGCGGGGGCGCGTCGGGGAAATGGAGGGGGAAGGAGTGGTGAGGTGGATAAGGAGGCTACGGGGTGGAGGCCGGCGAGTGATGGATCGGTCAAGATTAACGTCGACGCGGGTATCAAGGAGGGTATCGAGACAAGCGCTGGGATTGTGTGTAGGGATGGGAGCGGGAAGGTGTTGTGGGGAATGTCGATTGTCCGGGAAGGAGACAGGGAAGCGGTTGTGGCGGAGGCGGTTGCTGTGTTGGATGGATTGAAAGAAGCTCGAAGGAGAGGCCTTGAACGGGTCACGGTGGAAAGCGATTGTCTACAGGTTGTCGAAGCTCTTCGGGAAAAGCGAGGAGGTCGCAGCATGTTTTCTCTGCTGATTAGTGATATCTTATATCTTAGTAATGAATTTAGTTTGGTTACTTGGTCACATACGAGTCGAATAAATAACTGTGTGGCCCATTCTTTAGCTCATGTGATTCCTAGTAGTGTCGGGATTACAGTTTGGGATGAGTATCTCCCCCCAACTGTGAACAATGCTGTTTTGTTCGATCTGTCATTAATGCAGTAGTACCCGGTGGGTGCTTTATTCAAAAAAAAAATAATACATGTACTATTATCTAAATAAGCAACTTGTCCGTCTGGTGTACGCAAATCATATCTATATATTTTTAGGGTATTGCTCTTTCATGAACATGATTTACTCAATCATGGACATGAATTACTCAATCATGGACATGAATGACAATTTTATCCTTCTCATTTCAACCTAAGACTTTTCAAATTTATTCTATGTTTCCCGGTATATTCAACCCCTCACTTTGTAACCACCACCAACCACCCACCGCGCCACTTTCACACACCAGGCCATAGCGCCACCGTCCGCTCCCCAGTGCCGACATACCCACACACCCACACGCTTGGCCACCCCCTGCGCCGCCACCCCCTCCCCTGCCCTTGCACACTCGCGCCAGACCACCCCCTGCACTGCCACCAACCAGGCGACCACCCATGCGTCGCCACCGAACAGGCGACCACCCTGCGCCGCCGTCGCCCTTCCCTTGCCACCGCAGGCCGCAACCATCCTCTTCCCATTAACTTTAATTTTGACAAACCCTAATTTTTTCTCCCCTAATTTAATTTAGGTCTATCTAATTTGAAACAATAATTTATTATTTAATTAGAAGTTAGAATTACAAATTATTACTTGATTGATATCAGTATTAGGATTTTTAAAGGAGTAATTTGATGAACATTTGCCTAATTTTTTTAGGGAAAAAGAGAGAATTTGATTTTTTTTTAAAAGAAGGGTAAAGTATGGAAATTTTTTGAAAAAAAGTCCATGAAAGAGTAAAATGTGTCCATGAAAGAGCAATTACTTATTTTTATTATTTATATTTATCATTTTAATTACGCAAGCACAATCATTTGTGTGGAACTACTCTATCAATTCAGAATTAAATCGGGGCCGCTGAAAGGTTGTAGACCTTTATTTCTAATGAGAAAATGAAAAGAAATCTTACTCTATTTGCATGTTGAGAATCCTAAAGATAAAAAAAACTAGAATTACGTGCATACTAGTCTAACATCATAACATACAAATTAGTGGCGAAATCAAAATTTAAAATTAGGGGGTAAATGACTAATGAAAAAAGTTACTCTCTAAATTGTTTTGAATATCTCACCCTAACCATTTAAGGTTCGTAAGGTTTGATTGGGTTTCCAAGAATGAGTAAGGTCATTTAATTTAGGATTCATATCTTTTCCGATAGGTTGTCTTCATGTATTTTGAAGATAATGATCAGTTTGCGATAATAAATATTTGGGTTGGTTTAGATAGGAGCGAGTCAATTCGGGGTTTAGGTATCATATCTGGGTCCTCAAGCCGGGTGCGCGTAGGGTTCATGTCAAGTTATTTGGTCTGATCATTCGGGTCGAATAAGCTTTGTCAGGTTTAGGCGAGGGTAAGACGAGCGCTCTTTAAAAAAAAGAAGAGACCTAAGGAGAAACTTTTAAAAGAGCAGAAAGCCTAATATAACACTCATAATATGAGACAGGGATATTTTAATGATGAAAAAAAAAACACAAATTAAACCAATTGTCAGAAACGTTTCAATAGTCATTGACAATAACTAGACCTTTCAAAATATGACCCGTCCCAAAAACTCGGTTGCTTAGGGTCAAAGACCCTTAAATCTTGACCCGCGACCCGAACCCAAAATGACCCGTTTATTTCAAGGTCAAACCCAACCCGAAATGACCCGTCAATTTAATAATGTAAATCTTGACTCGCGACCCAAACCCAAAATAATTTAATTTTAATAAATGTTTTAATATAAGTACGATAAATAATGAATATAATCATATGATTAATATCAAATACGATTTATTTTTAAAAATAGTATGTTTTTCGGTTGAAAAATGATAAAATAGAAGACGTTATAAAACTTTTCGGAAAATTCCCACGGTACCCTCCAAGTTTCACATTTTGCCCGAAATACCCAAATTTTTTTCCCGAAAAACTCTGGGTGGCCATAACTCATTAACTCGGGTTTACAAACTCGGAAAATGACGATTTTTTTTTTCAAATCGATCATCTTTCCGAGAGCTACGATTTGAAAAAAAAAAAGTCGTATTTGGATTCCGTGGCTAGGAGTTTTTTTATGTCAAAGTTTATTTTACCAAACAAACTTTGAGTGGCCATATCTCTTGGTTACGAGTTCAGAACTCGCCAATATTTTTTTTTCAAATCGTAGTTCTCGGAAAGATGAACAACTTAGGAATTTTTTTTGTCATTTTCCGAGTTCTTAAACCCGGGGTATGGCCTCTCAAAGTTTTTCGGGCAAAACATTTGGGCATTTCGGGCAAAATGTCAAACTTAGAGGGTACCGTGGGAATTTTCCGAACAACTTTTTTGACTCATATTCTGACCCTAACCCGACCCGTATTTGACCCGACCCATATTCTGACCCGGCCCGTAACCCGATCGACCTGCCCTACCTGTTGACATGTCTAATTAAAAATAACAGAGACATTAAATACGTGGTTGAGGCCCAAATAGAAGGGATTAAAGAGGCCTGACGGCATACCACATTTATATTACTCATTTATCATAATTTATAGGATCAATTGTTGAAAACACCCTTATATGTTCCAATTTTTAAAAATTAATAACTTATCAATTTTTTTTTAAAAAAATTAATACCCTACACTGCTACTCCGATAAAAAATTTGTACCTTAAGTGAATTTAGGCAAAAAAAATATAAATTGCCCATTTTACCCCTGACTTTATATACTCTATTACAATAATCACACCACTCATACCTCTCCCATTAATTATCAATATCCAAACTAGCTTTCAAAGCATTCAAATCATCAACACTCATGCATACCTCTCTCATTAATTGAATTGATCATCTTCAACAATAGAACATCAAGTTGCTTGTTTGTCAAATGATCAATCAAGATTAAATGTTAAGTAAGTATCTTCTCTCTCACCAACTAATTGACATTATCGTGAAAAGTACACATTTCAATAATAACCCCTAAATTTATGAACCTTAATTATACATTGACAAATATTTAACTTTACAAAAATAAAGATAACTGAAACGAAATTGATATAAATTGATATAATTGAAGAAACATAATTAATTACCTTAAGGAGAAGTAGATTTGCATGTTTAAAAGTTAGATAATTAGTGGAAATGGTGAGAGATTGATGATTTGCAGTTATAAGAGGGAAGGAAAGAGGTTGAGTATAGCATAGGGGTATAATGGGGATAAAAGAAATTTAGAGGGAAATTTAAAAAGTGAACGAAATATGCGACTTTTTTTGGCTTGAATTCACTTAAGGTACGAACTTTTGATCGAAGTAACAGTCTAAGGTATTTAATTTTAAAAATGTTTTGATAAGGTATTAAATTTTAAAAATTCAAACATTTAAGGGTGTTTTCAACAATTGATCCTATAAATTATGATATAAAGCGAATTTGAATACAAATGGATTGTCATTTGTGTTTGTTTTACCATTAAATCTCTCAAAACTAATATATAAAGGAGAAAAAATGTGTTATCCAAATGTCAATTAATTTAGTTAAAATAATCAATTGTTGAACCAATAATGATCGCTAGTCAGATTAAGTAGCATTAAAATTGTTTTATAGTCTCATTTACATAATAAAGGCTAAAATGTGCTAACACATAATATATTTAGTCAATTATTTAGAATCCATGCAACGCACGGGCAGTATACTAGCTTTCCTAATAGAACAATTCGACCCTTATCACTGTGTTAGGGTTGTTCCGAATTTTCTACTGAGATAAGACGATGTCCCTCTGAAATCGACGCTTTAAATCAGAGATATAACTAAGAAGTTTGGTTTGTAGTTTTTGCTTTTGTTCTTAGATCATAAGATTGAAATTCTCTGTAAAAATAATCTTCTAATTCCTTCTATTGATAAAGAAAGTAATCAGGAAAACAGGGAGTTATTCTGAAGAGTTATAACTCTTCAGAATTCTGTTTCAGAATTTAATTCTGTTCCGGAATTGTAATTATTCCGGAATTGGATTTGTAATTATTCCGGAATTGGAATTGTAATTATTCCAAGTTTAATTCTGTAGCGAGACCCCCGTCATAGTCGTTCGAAACGAAACTATACCGCAAAAGCTCGTAAATAGTTTTATAAGCGTACACTCCGTACTACCTGAACTTATTATATTATAACGACTTTGCCCATCCGTGAACCAAAACCAAAAATGCTAAAATGAAACCGGTAATTACACTTAAATTACCAACATAAGCGAGGAAGATTGGAAAATCATGAATATAACTCTTGAAAATGATTTATTTTTTACTTATTATCTTGTCATACGACAATTTTACGGATTTTAATATTTAACAGTTTGACTAAAATGTCTTAAATGAAAACTGGTCAAACTAATTAAAAACTTATAATAAATGAAATTGGTTTCAAATCTTCAGTTTAAACATGCTCGTGTCAAATTTTTCATTTTGCGCCGTCCATGAGTTTGACTACATGAAAAGTCGGGTTTAACAATTTTCATGGATCTGTTATAATCAACCCGTGCTATTTCACTAGCTTTGTGTTAAAATTTCATCAAAATAATTTTGTTACATTTTTATATAAATCAGTATTTTAGCAGGCAGAGTAATAAGACATCGTAGAAACTCAAGTTTAGAAACATATCCTATCATAACAACTACTTAATAAATTGCCTAACATTACGCTACTTGTAAATGAAATTTACACTTTAAATCTTAAAATAATTAGGTTTAAAAGGCGATATTTAATCAACATAAATCTTAATATTTCATATTTCATATTTCACATTTTTTTTATAATAATAATAAAATTTTAAAAAGTCAAGCCCACACTCTATAAGAGCAACTGTGCCTTCCAATATCTCTATCACCTAAAACTAAACATATCTTTAATCCAAATTAAGCTTGAGTGTATTGTGTATATTATCAAGTAACTAAGATTAAAATGGGTGTGTCAGGGAAGTTTGAAATAAAAGTAGACATTACGCCTTCAGGAGATGTGTTTCATGAGATGTTTGCAAACAGACCTCATCATGTTTCCAACATTGTTTCAGAAATTCATGGTTGTGATCTTCATTTCATGAGGGTGAATGTGGCCAACCTGGTTCTATTATTCAATGGGACTACACTCTTGGTAATTACTTTCATTTGTTCTTAACTGTGTCCTTAAATGAATTCCTTTGTTTAACTAGATCTTTAAATATAAACCTGCTAGTCTTCTTTACGACAAAAATTATCCGTGGAGCAGATATAGTCCCACATAGACATGTAAGAGAAATCTTTTACTTTTCAGCAAGAATATATTTGAATTGACATGTCTTTAATTTAAAATGAATATACATTTCTGTAATAAAAAAATCCCATATAAAATATTGAAAAAAAAGAAATAGGAATTCTTTTTGGGGTAGTATAGTTATATTTGACACTAGTTTTAAACCCGTGCAAATTGCACGGGTTTATGTTTTAAATTTTGTTATTCTCCAAATATGAAGAGTAATAATTGTTTTCATTAAAGTTATATTTATGAATTTCAATTTATCATTTGTCATTAGTGGGTACGTACACGATGAACATAGTAAAAGTATGATAGCATTAACAAAACAATTTATATTCAAAGTTTATCAAAATATAATAAACATAAATAATTGCACGGGTATGCTGTTTCAAATTTTGTTATTATAGAAAAATGTAAAATTTTCATGGTTAAGATTGATTTATATTGGCTAATTATACTTCCTTAAAATAATTATCTTTACAAATAAAGTATAATTTCTGTGCTTTTTGTTTAGCAATTTTAAATTTGTAAATGTAAATATTAAGTTATATAGAAGTCATATTTAAGATTTTTCGTTCTTATTCTAAATTCCATTTGCAATTAGTATGAATGATACGTTTTGTAAGGTCGATTGGTTGAGCGGTTGTGGTACGATATATCTTCTTGCTAGCTAAATTAGTGTCCGTTCTTTCTTTTATAAGTGGAGTAGTTTCAAAAAATCCCGAATTATATAAGATAAAACAAAATTATTTGAATGAAAATTAACAAAAAAAATTAGTATAATAGTCGTGTTTGATAATCCAATGCCCATGCAAATTGTTAAACCCATTTTTCTTGTTGTCAAAACCCGTGCACATGACCCGTACATGTTTAAATGAATATTTTGGCCTATTTTTCATTTAGTATAGATTGTTAAAAGGGTTTGAATGAAAATTTAAATTTTGCCCCGTGCATATTTATGACGATTCGGTCATATTATTAAATATTCAAATTCTTATATTTCTTTTTTCCTCTCGCTCCTCAAACACAAAAACATTCAATTAAAACGTAGCAATACGGTATGCCTACAACGTACTATTTATCATTCACAAAAATAATTGGGCTTGTCGAAAAATCATGTTTATATGTTAGGCCGTATTTGTGATCGTGATATGCTAACTTTATTTAGTTGTACCTAATTTTGTAAAAGGTAATATTTAAAAAATTGTTATTTTAATTATTTCCCACTCTTTAGTTCTACCAAGTGAGTTTCCACTTTCCCTCCCTCTTGCTACTTTGTAAAAGGCAATACGACCTGTCTTTATTGAAGACGAATCTTTAATGAGACTTGTTATAACTACTATTAATAAATCTTATCCATGTAAATACAATCAACCCGTGCATTTTGAATAACCATATCTTAAATTTAAGACGTGTTAATTACATACTATTTGAATATATACGTATAGGAGAAAACAATATATTTATCTTATATTGTTAAAAGGTCTAATTTTTGACAGGTAAAAGTGATAATGTCTTGTTAATTTAAAATTTGTTTTAAACTTTCACCCATGTCTACCAAAGATGCCAACATTTACCCAATTGGCCCATAATACGCAACTCACTCCACTCCCCCCACCTTTAATTCTTGTTTCCCTAATAATTTTTCTTCTATAGTCTCCTTCTGCCGCCTTCTCTTACTCAAATAAAAATAAAAATAAAAAATATATGGAAATCTTCCTTACTCAAATTACCAACACGTTATTTCGAGCATTTGTCAAATTACCAACACCTTTAATTCATGGATGACCGCTTTTTACAAATGATTTCTAGCTACTGTAGATGATCCCCATATTTTCAACTGATTGTTTTGCATATGCGTATTGTGTTTTACCAACACGTTATTTCGAGCATTTGTTTTTGGTAAGAAATTAATTTTTTGCCATTTTTTTTATTTCTAATACATCGTCAATCTTTAATAAGGAATACGAAATAATATTTCGGTATTTTTCCATTTTGTGCAAATTTGAACATGTATAATCGTTTTGAATCTTATTTCAAAAATTATTTTTGTGAATGGTTGACCCATTAACTCTTGAATTTTGTAGATCGAATGATCGATTTCTGTAATTGTCATCCATGAATTTTCTTAAAAAAATTATTCTGATTTTTTTCGCTTTTATGTCTTTTTTCTTTTCGTTGTTTTATGTCTTTTTTTTCATTCAATATTATTATTATTATTATTATTATTATTATTATTATTATTATTATAATTATAATAATTATTATTATTATAAATATGATTATTTTTCAAGAAAATACTTCATTTTTTTGTCAGTACCTAAGCAAATTAAGTTTATGTTATTTTTTTATCAAATTGGTGAGATTTTATTTTTATTTTAACAATTTTTTTTATCTTATAAGTAAGCAATAAATATTAGTTATAATTATATTAAGGGTAATCAACTTGAAAAATAAAAGAGGATGTTGAACGTGGGTGGGACCTTTCTTTAAACAAATAAAAATATGCACTTTCAACCACAGGCTGACACATCAGCTCTGTGGTTGTTGCTTTAATATATAAAGATGTCTTAAATGTAAGACGTACTCTAATATATCTTCCTTAATAAAAATTTCCCATATAAATGTTGGAAAAAAAACTAAGAAGTCCTAGTCCTTTTTGGGTAGTTATATTGTTTTTGTAGTAATATTGTGGATCGTTGTATATATTGTTTTACAATAGGGCAAGTTTATGTTGTACACTCGATTTTTTTTTCTATGTTGTACCCCTTTTTTTTTGAAATTTTATAGTTTAACTTTAAATTTAATACATTAATCTATATCATGACCTTATTCATTGTCTTTGCTAACTTAGTTTACTGGCTGATCTACTAAATTGCCTATTTACCATTCTATTTATCCATTAACCTACTCACTTCTCTATTAGCTTGCCTAATTATCCATTAACACACACAATTGTAAACAAATTTAACAAATAATTCAATTCATGATAACTTCATCATCATTTCACGCGTATTAATAATAGAGGCTTCGTTGTAATAGAGGATGATGCTACAACATCAATGAGGCATAGTGGAGGTTGGAACTAGAGGTGATCGTTTGCGGGCTTGGACGGACATGAGCCGGGCTTAACTTTGAAAAAATGTCCAACGGGCTTAGTATGCCTTGTCCAAGCCCGCTTAAGCGGCCTTACTAGGATTGTCCATGTCCGCCTAATTTAAGCTAGCGGGCTTGTCCGTGGGCTTGCGGGATTGAATGTAAAATATATTAAACTAATTTTTTAATAAAATTAAGGTTAAAGTAGACTTAACATATATTCCGAATTAACCAAAACATCGCAAACTCAACTTAACATATACAAATTCTATAATTAAACATGATTTTTTTGAAATTACAAGTCTCTAAAAAAAAGTAATGATATAAAAAAAATGATAACTATTTACTTTATCATTAATACAAATTTTATTTCATTTACTCTTGTTATATATTTTTACTTTATTAGCTTTTTGTTTATATGAAGCATAATTTTTTAATTTTATATATGTTTAGTGGGCTTGGCGGGCTTGTCCATGAGCTTCTTAATCATGTTCATAACCCCCCACGAAAAATAGCGGGCCGGGCTTGGCCCGTACGTCAAATAATTTTTAAAATTTCTTCTTGTCCAAGCCCGCTTAAATAGCGGGCCAAACGGGTAGGGCCAAATGGGCCGGCCCGAAGTTGATCAACTCTAGTTGGAACACATGATTGTTAGAGAAGGGATAAAGTTACTCCAAACGTCCGAGTTATTTGTTAATCCTTATTTTTGAGAATAAAATCAAAGGTATGAGGAGGATCCCACTGGTGGGTAGTGATATTTGATAACAAGTTGACAGTCATGTAATTTGATGATCAAATTACTCTTTACTAGTATGTCTAATATAAAATGATACACAAATGCCTAAGACATTTAAAAATGGAAAATGTAACCAAATGGTCATGACGGGAAGAGTAATATGGAGTTCAACGGGGTTATGACTCATGATGATACGAGAATAAGTTACAAACATAGGGGTACAATGATAAATATATATAAAAAATAGGGATACAACTTAGAACAATTAGAAACTCAAGGTTACAACGGAGAATTTGCAAAACATTATAAGTTAAATTAGTAAATGATGTTATATCGAGACATGCATGACTAGAATTTTTAAAGAAGCCATTTGTAGAATCTCTTACCACCGGAAACTCTTTACAAAAATATTTACTCGATATATATATATATATTGGAGATTTAATTGCTACTCTGTAATGTTTACTATAAGATACTCCCTCTATTTTTGTTTTTTTTTATATATATATATACCCATATTTCGAGATATTTATTTCTCTCTTCAACATCAATTAAAATACATTATTAAATATTGTGATATATATACTTATATGAAAGAAGCTTTTGCAAAGAACTTAAAATTAATTTAGCATTAAATAAACTAAACTTTGTTGCAAAGATTATGAGCTATGATGTAAAGTTTATGAGTTATTCATTTAGCATTAAATAAACTAAATTTTAAACAAGCTAAGAAAAAATGCAAATAATTAAGCTTGATTAAATAAAAATTGGTTGTACAATGCTATTATAGCACTGGAGGTATAATTTGTGTAGTATTTGTGCTCTTGACAAGTCCAATTTTCCACCTTAGTCAACTTTTTTTTAGTAAATTAAGTGACGTGCCAAATATCAATTTGAATGAAACAAGACATAGATAAGTTGTTCTAATTTCAACTAATTTAACCATAGATCTCGTGTTCGAGCCCAGTAAATACAGTAGTTTTGTTAAAACTCATGAGGCTGAATTTTTATCGCCCTAGTGGTCCTAATAATCGACTTGAATTCAGATTAAACCGAATGCTCTGCCCAAAAATATATAAAAAAATTATTTCTACAAATAAAGACACATTGACTTCAACGCAGAGTTTTATGTCTCGATAACATATTTTTTGTCGAGAAACCATAAGTAATTGACAAAAACAGAGGCGGGATAAATTTAATTAATTTTCTTACATTTAGTAATCATTTTTTATATAGGTAATAATTTTCATGCACCTAATATTTGTTTTCGTATATCTAGAGCTCATTTTTGTATAAACTCAAACTTTTGTACTATAAGTATATATATTTTTATACTATAATTAATATACTTTGTGTAGTCATAGCAAAAAAAAAAGTGAACTTAGGGTAAGCAAGTTATCTAAATTTCGAAATAAAATTTGGCGGAGATTCGACGAAAGATATCATGATTCTGACTTATGAGTGTAGAGAATATAAAAGGGAAGAACAATAATTGTACGCTACGGAGAGGTTTGATTGATAAGAATACAAGATACCCATATTTATAGTGTAAGATAAACTTCTAATATTATCTAAACTATAAAACAAATATTATTACATATAGTGTAAGATGTATATATCGAAAACAACTAATTATAAAATATATTTTTGATTGTGTAGATGGGAAAAAATGTGTTGAAAAGCAAGTGGTTGAAGTCGTAGATGGGGAGAGTAAGATCATACGATTGAAGTGCTTAGAAGGATCAGATTTGCTTAAAGAATTTTAAGAATTTGACAGTAATTTTTCAGGTGATAGCAAAGGGTGATTTTGACGCAATTTTATGGCGTGTAGAGTTTGAGAGGTTTGATGATTTTGGAGCTTACCCAACTTCTTTAATTGACTTGTTCATTAAATTGACAAGAGATGTTGAGGCCCATCATGTTAATGCATGAGTCAACTATTATTGTTGTGGTTGGGGTGATATGTATAACTATGTGTTTTATTTCACAAATTCTCATATATATCTAATAGTCATATATATACATCATAAGTTTGTGACGAGTGAAATATTACCCACATGAATAAGAAAAGATAAGGCTTTGTGGAGGAAGGTTTATATAATCATTTGATTTATGTCAATTGTTAATGTTAATTTTAAGCTAACTATACTCTTATGTTTGCTTTGAATTTGGTTGCATAATTTGTTTATTTTTATTTTTTCATGTGTTGAGTTCCAAATCTTTCTGTTAATAAATTGAGTTTAAAAAAAGTTGGTAAAGTGAGATTGGGTATAACTCATTTAGAGAAAATGAGATTAAAAAGAAACACATCATTGGCTTTGATATGTTTCATAAGCGTAGTGTAGTGTTGTTTGCTTATTTTTTTGGGGTTTAAAAGTAAAAAAACAAAAAAGTTACTTTGAATTATGTTGTTAGTGTTCAATTTAGTAAAGGTACTAAATTTATTGCTTAAGGGTAATTGAGTCTGGTGTTTAAAAACAAGTTTTGGACTTGGTCCATTATATAATAATAAGAGAAGATTGAAGATCAGAAGACGGACCCCAAGAGGAAGCGTTTGACGCCTAAGAGAGGAAGTTACTAACGGTTATTTAACCACTTATCACTAAGGAGTACTTACAAGGAATTGGATTAGAGTGCTTATATATATAAAGAGGCATTCACTAGAGCAGAAGATACACATCTCAACAACTACAACTTATTTTATATTTAGATCTTAGACCTTGGTCTATCTTAGGATACATTAGATTAGCCCTACTACGGTGCAGTCATCTATCAATAGAGCTAATTAGCCATCTATCCTTTAATATCTGATAGTTTCCACAAGTACTCTTGACAAGAACGAAACTAGCATTGTTAAACTAGCAAATTAACTTACCAAATTAACAATCTATAAAACGGATACAACACTCAACACCACTCAATATAAGGTAGTGAAGCGGAAGTAAATGATTGAATCCAAGGAAAAGCTAAATTAAACCTAAACTAGACTTAAACATTTGCTAATTACTATTTAAGACTCACTAATTAAAGACTAATGACAATCAAAACTTACTAAATTAAATTATGCACAAACTATGAATTTAAACAATATATAACAAGGTTTTGACATAAAAGAGAAATTTTGATGGTAAGAAGATACATAGTAGATAAAAGATACAAACTTTATGGTATAGACAAATGATCGAACACTTCAAGTGAAAGAAATATTGATATAGAGAGAAATTTGGTGTGATTCCACTTCACAAGTAACAATCTTCTTAACCAAGTAAAATTCACTACCCCTCCTATATTATTACTAGCCTAGATACACCTTAATCCATCAATAGACCGTTGCTAATTAAACCAACAACAATAATAATGCCAAGACTCAATAGCAAGCATTTAAACCAACATCAACCATAAAACAATGACCTTCTAACATAACAAAAAGGATAGACTTAGGAGAAACTTCTACTAGTCTAATCCAACTAATAGTTCTTCATTAACATTTACCCACTCACAAAATGTGCAATTTAAACCATCTACACAAGATATGAGATTGTTACACAAGGTTTCATACTAGCACTAGTAAAAATGAACAAACAAGAGAGTGATCAATTTTAATGCCTAAACTTCAAAGTAATACAATAAGGTAGCGTTTGGTTCGTCAAAGGTAAAGGAATAAATCTAAAAAAAGGGGAAGTAAGAAAAATGAAAGGAATTACCCTTTTATTACTAGTTGTTTGGTTCTCAATACGAGGAAATCGTCTTATTTCACTAACCACCACCCAGTTCTAATCATCACCCATCACCATCACCTGCCCTCCACAAGACACCACCATTTCTTGATACTAACAGCTGCCGCCGGCACACTCAGTGTCACCGGTGCTCCCTAGCCGACCTAACCATTGCCCCACCAAAAACTCTCATCCAATCCAATCTCTCACGATCACCCTTACAACCACAAACCTCCCATAGAAAACCACTGTAAGCCACAAAATCCCCTCCCCACCCTCAAAAACTTCTTGATCATAGCCACTTGTGTTTATTAGAATGTACTATATCCTTTAATAATAAATCTCAAACATTTTCCCTCCAAAAGACATCCAATCAAATAAGAAACAAATAAAATAAGACTTTCATTCATTTAATTTAAATGTTATCTTTCTCGTTAATATATTTCATATTACTTCCATCAAACTATAATATTTTCATTAAATTCTAAATTATAATCTATTAATTAAACTAAAATATTATTGGTATAAATCTAAAAGTTGTTAAATTGCTAAATCTTTTATTAGTGCTATTTATATATATTAGAGAATGACTTTATTTCTAACATACCTATTTCATATAAAATGAAATTATAAAAATGCTATTATTAGCTTTACTATTATACACGTTGTGCAATACATGCACGATACTTAGACATATGTATATGTAATGCACGATACTTACACTTTTTTTCTCATAGAAAGTCAACAACTTATTTTCCTAAAAAGCCTAAAGGTAAATAACTGTACGAAAAATCGGTGCAAACTGCAAAGCCTTTGAATCCTCTAAATATTTAAGTATAAGTACATTCATTTGTAGCCCAACATATATAAAGATTAGGCCCATTATGGATCGAAGTGTTTTAGGCCGGAAAATTTAGAAATTATCCTATTCTTTTAATTGATAGAGGATGACAAAAGTAAAATGGAGAACATGGAAATAGTGAACGCATATGTATGCGTAATGTACAAATAGTGAGTATTACGTACGTTCACCTATTATGATCATATTTAGATATATTTTACGCTAGCAGTAAAACCGTCTCAAGCAAGACTAACTCAACTCTATATATATATATATAGATTTGGGATTCCATGAGAATCTCCATGATAATGAGAACTGTGAGAACCACTCACAACCCTTAGATCTAATAATATTAGACGCTCAAGATTAGTCAGTTACACTCTCATTTATTCACTCTTCACTCTTCCCCCTTCAAACCGTCACAATCAATTTTCCAATTATAAACTTCCCCTCTCTCTCTCTTCTCACTCTCACTCTCACTGTCACTCGCGCTTTCTCTTCGAACAACTTCTTCTTCCTTTGATCATGGAACGATCATCCGCCATTTTTGTTATTTAAGCTTCTTCTCTTCTTCGTTCTTCTTCATTGTATCTACCGTCCGTTTTAATTTAGGTAATTCCTCAATTTCTCCTACTTCTCCTACTTCTATGTTATTCTTCAATCTTTACTATTTTTGTGCTTCAAATTAGTTCTGATGCGTGATTAAATATGCTTTCTTCTGCTTTCGTTGTTTTCAAGTGTTGCATGTAAGTTTAATTAGGTTTTCATCTATTCAATTTAGTATTTTATCATTGATCTATCATTATATACTCGTTCTCTGCTTATTCTGATTAATTTGTTTACAATCGTAACCCTAATTTTGTGATATACAATTGATTCGTCTATTCAATTTAGTATTCTGATTAATTGCTGATTCGTTCAATACAATTGATTCGTTTATTCAATTTAGTATTCTGATTAATTGTTGATTCGTTCAATACAATTGATTCCTCTACGTCCGACTTAATTCTTTGTTTCTACATCCATTTGTTTATTCTGTTGCTTTACTTCATTTCGCTTCCTCAATATGGTACTCCTACTTACGGAATCAATGACTCTCTAGATAAGATGTATGTTTTTAGGAGCCTATCTAACTACGTATAACGTTTTCAAACTTTGCCCCTTTCAACCTAGGTCTAATATGGACAATCATTCCTTGGGGTGGGTAATCAATCTTGAGGATGAAGATAGACAACAGTTCATTCATAATTATGTAACCGCAAAAAAAGCAAGTGTTAGTTGGACATTTGAAGGTCATGAAGTTCAGGTCGATGGTAGGCGTAGTCAAGCACAAAGTGGTGTTCTTGATGACGATCAAGATATCATGGAAACAATTTTCAGTAAAGTTGATAGTCAGTTTGACAAGGCAAACATGGCCGCTGTCTGTAAAAAATGGTCTCAACTGTTCCTTTTTCATTTTGACGCACCTCTTGTTGATGCGGCATACAGAGCCAACTTGCGAATTAATGATGTTAATGGCGTTAGGATAGTTCGTAGGGGTTCTAGAATAACTTCCCAAATGTTTAAATGTTACCTGACACAGAATATGGCAGCTAGGTTACTATTGCATATTTACCAATACCGAAATCCATTGCAAAGAGCACATATTAAGGTGCTTAATGATGTCAATGTTCGAGAAATTAATGATGCGCTCCGTGATATGCCAATCTTGACATTCCAAACAGCATATGTAGTTGCAAGACAATTACTAGTTCGTAGAACTTTAACTTAGATTAGGTTATGTAAACTCTAGATAGCCCAAGTTTATATTTTCCAAATGTAATGTATTTGGCTTGGTGCTTTAGTCTGATGCAGTTTTAAAGTTGTCTTTTTGCCAACCTTTTGTATTATGTATAATTATAATGGTTTGTAATTTGTCTAATTAAGACTTATGTAATGGTTTGTACTTTGAAGTAATGTTAGAATCATTTTGCCTCAATTTCTGTCCTACTTTCAACATGATATTTGTATAGCCATATGTGTTTTTACATTCATAAAATATCTCTCAAATCATTGACAGATATGGGACGAAAAAATGTCGCACAAAAGAAAAAACCACCAGCTAAAAAACCTGTCTCAATGCATACTTTTTATTCAACCAAACCAAAAGATGATGAGGAATTAATAGGCATAGCATCTAATTCAAGTAAGCTGTCTCAACTGATCTTATCTTTTGCATATGCATGGAATTACTTTATATGTACATTAAACAATCGTGTACATGCATAAAATATGTACAACCACGATATCGCGTACAAGTATGCTACGTAACATGCGGCTCCTAGTGTAATCCAGCCCTACTTTAAGGTTATCATTCCCCTAGTTTTAATCCCGTCCCCTCGGAAAAGGGTTCACTCTTCCCCCTCTAGGATATCTTTAGATCTCGCGGCCGTTCGAATAAGGATAAGGGAAAGGGTTTAAGGTTGGATTAGGCAGGTCCGCGAAGCGGTCCTGCCTAATCCAACCCTAAACCCTTTCCCGTCCTACTTTAAGGTTATCATTCCCCTAGTTTTAATCTCGTCCCCTCGGAAAATGGTTCACTCTTCCCCCTCTAGGGTGTCTTTAGGTCTCGCGGCCGTTCGAATAAGGATAAGGGAAAGGGTTTAGGGTTGGATTAGGCGGGTCCGCGAAGCGGTCCTCCCTAATCCAACCCTAAACCCTTTCCCGTCCTACTTTAAGGTTATCATTCCCCTAGTTTTAATCCCGTCCCCTCTGAAAAGGGTTCACTCTTCCCCCTCTAGGGTGTCTTTAGGTCTCGCGGCCGTTCGAATAAGGATAAGGGAAAGGGTTTAGAGTTGGATAAGACGGGTCCGCGAAGCGGTCCTGCCTAATCCAACCCTAAACCCTTTCCCGTCCTACTTTAAGGTTATCATTCCCCTAGTTTTAATCCCGTCCCCTCGGAAAAGGGTTCACTCTTCCCCCTCTAGGGTGTATTTAGGTCTCGCGGCCGTTCGAATAAGGATAAGGGAAAGGGTTTAGGGTTGGATTAGGCGGGTCCGCGAAGCGGTCCTGCCTAATCCAACCCTAAACCCTTTCCCGTCCTACTTAAAGGTTATCATTCCCCTAGTTTTAATCTCGTTCCCTCGGAAAATGGTTCACTCTTCCTCCTCTAGGGTGTCTTTAGGTCTTGCGGCCGTTCGAATAAGGATAAGGGAAAGGGTTTAGGGTCTGATTAGGCGGGTCCGCGAAGCGGTCCTGCCTAATCCAACCATAAACCCTTTCCCGTCCTACTTAAAGGTTATCATTCCCCTAGTTTTAATCTCGTCCCCTCGGAAAAGGGTTCACTCTTCCCCCTCTAGGGTGTCTTTAAGTCTCGCGGCCGTTCGAATAAGGATAAGGGAAAGGGTTTACGGTTGGATTAGGCGGGTCCGCGAAGCGGTCCTGCCTAATCCAACCCTAAACCCTTTCCCGTCCTATTTAAAGGTTATCATTCCCCTAGTTTTAATCCCGTCCCCTCGGAAAAGGGTTCACTCTTCCCCCTCTAGGGTGTCTTTAGGTCTTGCGGCCGTTCGAATAAGGATAAGGGAAAGAGTTTAGGGTTGGATTAGGCGGGTCCGCGAAGCGGTCCTGCCTAATCGAACCCTAAACCCTTTCCCGTCCTAAACCCTTTCCGCGAAGCGGTCTAGCCTCTTACATGCATCAAAAACCAACATATGTGCATTAAACTACCGTGTACATGCATGAAAAAGTAATATATGTGCATTAAACATTCTCATACCTGCATACAATTTGTGAATGATTAGACCATCTAGGTTATACATTTTCATCAATTTGTAACATTATGTTATTAATTATGAAGTTAATAACTGTTCTTAAATTTTACCAGATAATATGGAAAAGGAAACTCCTACAGCCGAAAAAGTTGTGCAATGTCGAAGGAGTACTCGTAAGAAGCCTAATGATAAAGGCGAAGATGTAAGTCCATGTAAGAAGCAACCTAACAAAAAAAACAATATATGTGCATTAAACTACCGTTTCCCGTTCTAATTTTACGATACCACTCCCCTAGTGTTAATCCTGTTCGATATAGTTTGGCTAAAAAATAATAGTAAATGATGACAATAGGCATCTAGCCTCTTACATGCATCAAAAACCAACATATGTGCATTAAACTACCGTGTACATGCATGAAAAAGCAATATATGTGCATTAAACATTCTCATACCTGCATACAATTTGTGAATGATTAGACCATCTAGGTTATACATTTTCATCAATTTGTAACATTATGTTATTAATTATGAAGCTAATAACTTTTCTTAAATTTTACCAGATAATATGGAAAAGGAAACTTCTACAGCCGAAAAAGTTGTGCAATGTCGAAGGAGTCCTCGTAAGAAGCCTAATGATAAAGGCGAAGATGCAAGTCCAAGTAAGAAGCAACCTAACAAAAAAAAACAATATATGTGCATTAAACTACCGTTTCCCGTTCTAATTTTACGATACCACTCCCCTAGTGTTAATCCTGTTCGATATAGTTTGGCTTAAAAATAATAGTAAATGATGGCAATAAGCATCTAGCCTCTTACATGCATCAAAAACCAACATATGTGCATTAAACGACCGTGTACATGCATGAAAAAGCAATATATGTGCATTAAACACTCTCATACCTGCATACAATTTGTGAATGATTAGACCATCTAGGTTATACATTTTCATCAATTTGTAACATTATGTTATTAATTATGAAGCTAATAACTGCTCTTAAATTTTACCATGTAATATGGAAAAGGAAACTCCTACAGCAGAAGAAGTTGTGCAATGTCGAAGGAGTCCTCGTAAGAAGCCTAATGATAAAGGCGAAGAGGCAAGTGCAAGTAAGAAGCAACCTAACAAAAAAAAGCAATATATGTGCATTAAACTACCGTTTCCCGTTCTAATTTTACGATACCACTCCCCTAGTGTTAATCCTGTTCGATATAGTTTGGCTTAAAAATAATAGTAAATGATGCCAATAGGCATCTAGCCTCTTACATGCATCAAAAACCAACATATGTGCATTAAACTACCGTGTACATGCATGAAAAAGCAATATATGTGCATTAAACATTCTCATACCTGCATACAATTTGTGAATGATTAGACCATCTAGGTTATACATTTTCACCAATTTGTAACATTATGTTATTAATTATGAAGCTAATAACTGTTCTTAAATTTTACCAGATAATATGGAAAAGGAAACTCCTACAGCCGAAAAAGTTGTGCAATGTCGAAGGAGTCCTCGTAAGAAGCCTAATAATAAAGGCAAAGATACAAGTCCAAGTAAGAAGCAACCTAACAAAAAAAGCAATATATGTGCATTAAACTACCGTTTCCCGTTCTAATTTTACGATACCACTCCCCTAGTGTTAATCCTGTTCGATATAGTTTGGCTTAAAAATAATAGTAAATGATGGCAATAGGCATCTAGCCTCTTACATGCATCAAAAACCAACATATGTGCATTAAACGACCGTACATATGCATGAAACAGCAATATATGTGCATTAAACACTCTCATACCTGCATACAATTTGTGAATGATTAGACCATCTAGGTTATACATTTTCATCAATTTGAAACATTATGTTATTAATTATGAAGCTAATACCTGTTCTTAAATTTTACCAGGTAATATAGAAAAAGAAACTCTTAAAGCAGAAGAAGTTGTGCAATGTCGAAAGAGTCCTCGTAAAAAGCTTAATGATAAAGGCGAAGAGGCAAGTGCAAATAAGAAGCAACCTAACAAAAAAAGGAAGCCTAATGATGAAGGTGAAGGAACCTCAAGTGTGATCAAAGCTACGAAAAGAAGGAAACGTAATAATGACTATAAGACTCTACTTACGAGGATGAGTCCTTCAATGATAACTAATCTGATCAAGTTGAACCCATATGAGAAGCAAATTGAAGCCATTCAGAGCATGGGTTTTGGGGGTTTGCTCAAGCTTCAAACAGAAGAAATCAATGGTCATTTAGCACGATGGATTGTAGAGTCATTCAATCCTTTTGATTGTTCGTTGATGAATGGGAAATTGGATATAACAGATGAGGATGTCTACTTGGCAACTGGAATTCCGATGGGTCCATTAGACATCGTTCAAGTTGGGAGGTACTCCAAAGAGGAGGCTTATTTAGAGGCTGTGAAGAGATTTAAAGGGCAGTTTAGCACCTCAAATATTACCAAAAAGCTTGTACTAGAGAAGACGATGGAGCAGCGGGATGGTGGAGACGATTTCAAGAGAAACTTTCTTTTGTATATCGTTTCAACTTTGTTGATGGGTGTGATTGGTGATGCTCCTAGCACTCGCATATTAAGTTGCTTGGGTGATATCTCCGATGTTCCTAATTTCAATTGGTGCAAATTTGCAAGGGATCAAATGATGGACAATGTTATATCATGGAAAGAGGCAGTGGTTAGTGATCCTAATACGTACTTTAAGGGACCTATTCTGATTTTTACCTTTATCAACTTGGATAGAGTAGTTTTTAAGTCCCGAACGGTATCTCGATCTTTTCCTTTGTTGGCTAATTGGTCTGACAAAAATATCAGAGACAGGGTGAAGTTGGAGAAACACGAGGGGAAGGGTTTCGGAAAGGGGCGCGTAGTAGACAGATTTGTTTATCATTCTGAAATTGTCCATGAAACGGAGGAGAAACACCGGCCTGATAATGCAACAAAAGATAAGGTTGACGGTAATGAAGAAGGTTGTCCCCTTGAAGAGAAAAAAAATGCGTTAATATTTTAGCGGGGTCTGCTGTTCATTTTGCAGACAGTTATGATGCATTATCCAAGGCAATTCGGCAAGCTAAATCCAAGGTTCCCAGTTTAGTCGCCGTTTCCCAAATGCAATCTTTGGCTGATTCGTTGTTTGAAGGGTTCTCCATGTCTCAGCAGAGTAGAGAATCTGAGAGGGAGGGGGATAGGGAGGGTGCTGCTGGCGTGGGTGGTTCTGCAAGTGGTGATAAAGTGGAGCTAGATCAGAGGATGGAGGAGGATAAAGTTCAGCAAGACGAAGAGAAAGTTGAACCTGAAACGGAGGAGGAGGAGAAGAAGGATGAGGTATATGGGGATGATGATTTTCTTGATAACCCCTCTGTCTTAGCTAAACTAGAAAGTGTTCTTAATAATGCCTATATAATCTTGGCAAAGAAAAGATGGACAAAGATCTTATGGAAGGACCCTCTTTTAGTCTTTTTACTGGTGATGACGCGCCATACACATCTCAAGAGTTCCGTGACTCACTGAAGTTTCATTATTTTATTGCTTCTCATGCGGGCGTTCCCCATGCAAGCACGTCAGCTACACCTTTCATTTCATCCCCTGTAGTAGTTCAGTGCCCTGTATCGCCAATAGTTATCCCGTCCCAACCATCGCCAATAATTATCCCGTCCCAACCATCACCAATAGTTATCTCGTCTCAACTGTCATTGGATCAATCGCCAATTATGCCTTCTTCTCCCCTTGTACAAGTGTCCCCAATTGCCCCCTCAAAACATGCCATGGAGACCCGGCAACCTAAGAGGGTGCTGTCAAAGAGGAATGTTGAGGTAGCTGATGTTTACCGTTCACCTTTCTTCATACGAAACGTGGATGTGTTGCGTGACTTGAGTCAGTCTGAGAAAGAGATTGGAGACTATGCATTTGCATGTGACTTAGACGAAGGGTATGTATTAGTCTACTACATCTCTTCATTTTTCATTGTATTCGATAAATGTATTATATTTTCTATTTATAACACTAATGTTTCCTTTTTTATACATGTTTAGCGAGGTTTTGTTCAGCCATACGGGCAAGAGTCTTACACGACGTGATTTAAAGACCTTGTTACTTGGTAGTAAAGTTCACAGCAATGTCAGCAGTTTGTGGTGTGATTATCTGAATGACCAAAACAGATTAAGATCTCGTACATCCCGTTGCCGTCTATTTTTCACCGAAGAAACTGATGTAGGTTTGTTATTTAATTTTGTTAGCGTCAGTTATCAAATTGTAGCTTTTGTATTCTCTAATACATCACCTAATTTAATCTACAGATTAACTCATTGGACGTCAACTTTGAAGAAGTGAAGTTGGTAATTCCTTGAAGATTTAAATTTTTTTTAAAATGTTGCTAATTAATAATATAAATAGTTCTTAGCTAATAGCCTTTTTATTTTTATTATATTGCAGGTTTTTACTCCTGTTGTGGCACCCACGCCACTTATTTTTTGTTTCCATGTTGAGAATAGCTTGTACAAAGTTATACACTCAATGGATGCGAAGCAAACTGATTATTCAGTCCATGTTAAAGATGTGGTATGTCTTCATACGCTTTCGCAATAAGCTTGTTAAATGGCTGATTTAGGTCTACTTTTAAAATAAATTATTTACTTGGCATTGTCTTTCGCTTATCAGACGAAATTGTTGATTTCAAAGCTTAGTAATAAGATTCCAAAGCTGAATGCTGCATGGTTTTTAATAGCCAAAATGTATGTTCCGAATTCAACCTTTGATGTTGAGTGTGATACTGGAATTTACCTTATGCGTCATTTGGAGACGTACAACGGGACTAAGTTAGGCTATAGTTCAAAGCTGCTAAAGGACGTAAGTCTCTATTACTGAAGTCTAATTTTAAGTTAGTGTTTCTATTTATCTAGCTTACGCGTAATATTTAGATCAATTCAGATGAATGTTTATTAGGAAGCTCATCAGTTTGTTTCATTTTCTGCTACTTGTCTTATTTGTGCAGTTTCATGGATGTATATGCATGAACTAGCTTTGTAGTTTCATGAATTAGCCCTATATATGCATTAACTAGCTCTGTAGTTTCATGAATTAGCCCTGTATATGCATGAAATATGTAAGCTCTGATGTTAACTTCACTTTTTTTTTGTTATTTTTCAGAGATATGCTGTGAAACGTTATATTGTGAGGGTTTGCAATCAAATTTTGACTTGGGCTATTAACTCTTTGAAAGTTCAAGTGATGTCTGATGCAAAGGCTTACAACAGTGGCAGTGGCTGTGAGATTCGGTAAATAAAAATTCTACATTTTTGTCTTATACAACTTATATCTTGCAATCAAATTTTAAGAACCTTTGATTTTCCGCAGTAATCAGGTGCGACAAGAGTTATGCTATACGGATGCACGAAAAGAGTTATGCTATACAGATGCACAGTTGATGAATTTTATTAAGACAAATGTGGCGAATAAGAAGTAAGTTATAATTGACCATAAAACATTTTTTAAAATATAATTTTTTTTTTTGCATTTATATGTTTTGAGTGGATCTAATTACAATATTTGTGTTATTAGTGATGTTGTTGTTGCAACGCAATGGTTGGAAGTTACCCAAGCAGCAATGCAGACTTTGCTACGAGGGAGTTGGGTGATGGATATGGTTATTGATCTTGTTGGTCTTCGTACAACACTCGAAAAACTAGGTGTTGTGTACTTTCCGACAATAATGAAGGTATGTATTCATATTCCTTAGTAACTACTAATGATTGTTCTTGGAATTACCAAGATTTTTGACAAAGGCTCGCTCGCACCTTTCAGGATGTTGTTCCTAAAGACGGTTTTCGAAGCCAATACATTAAGCTTGACTATTTGCCCCAAAATTTAGCCAAAGCCCAACTGGTAAATAAATAATTATCACTGATTGTGTATCATGACGGTTTTTATTGTATCAATTTCATTTCCGCATGTTTGTAAATATTTCAGGCGTTCTTTCCTTTCTGCGTGAACAAAGAACATTGGTTTGCTTGTGTTTCGGACTTTCATAAAAGGAAAAATTTCATACTTGACTCCAGATTGCCACGGCGCCCTGATGCAAGACGTACATTTTTGGTTGATACGGTATGATTTTATGCCTAACTCGCTGAATGATCATGTGCTCGTGTGTTGGATTGACCGGATATTTTTTTAAATCGCTTATCTCAGCAGCGAGAAATATGTCATTATTACGTTTATTTTATGGATAACTGTCACAACAACTTCTTCTTGTGTCACATTCCCTGTTACCAAAACTTTGTATGAGTCGATTATATAATCTGAATGTTTTTGTATAGCTATTGCCTGCTTTGGAGATCATCGCAAGAGACCGTCCGGGTTACAAAAGACTGTTGCAGATAAAAACTTTTGTGGGAGATTGTGAATGTGCCTCAACAAAAGAATGGGTACCTTACGTACTTAAATTATGCTTAAATTATATTACTCATCTTTATATATTTGATGAATACAAACCATATTTAAATGTAACAACTTTCATAGGTATGCTTGCGGAGTCTATCTGCTGAAGTGGCTTGAAAACTTGCGTTTTCAAGCATCATGGATAGATGAGACTTGTTACGAGGTAAGGATGTCTAAACTAAGTTATATGACTTGAACATTATTGAGCATTTTTTATTGCAGCACTTTTAATATTGTTGTCAAAAATATATATGCAGGATTTGGATGAATATGGTGAGAGTATGCTTCTTGAAATTATGAAATGGGAGCAAAACAAGAGAAAGGTAATATCAATAACTTTTGAATTCATAATTTTCAATTTTCTTTCGTTTATTTTCAATCTAAGGAGTGGCCTAAACGTAACAATATTTCCCCCGCTTTTACTTTTGTAGGTTTTCGACTAGGCATTATTTTCTAAACACTTGATTATCGAAGGGAGTAGCACAGAACCTAACCCTACATTCCAACCATTGAACCTTGCAAGATTTGGCTGGAGTAAAGTTGTCGATTTATGTATGTTTGGGTGGTACAGTTAGTGTAATTATTGACCATAGGATCTGTTAAAAGATATCGGTAAGTTTAGGTGGTAAAGACATATAACTTATAGGATCTATTTAAACAGTTGTACTAGGGCATCAGTTATGAAATTATTGCCTTATACATGCATTAAAAAACAGTTTATGTGCATGAAAAAACCTTCCACATGCATAAAATATGTTATCTTTGGGAACTGGCCTATGTCAAAACAGTTATGATTAGCGTAAACCAGTACTCGAAATATAAAATATGACCATCTCGTCTAGACAAGCGGAAAACAATTCTCAAAATTGTTCCAGAATTAGGTAACTTGATGAATAATAATTGTAAAGCAAATTAAGCTATTTGTCATCGGTCGTCTTTTCTAAAAAAAACTCTGATTGTCTAAAAGACTAATATTAATATGGGACAAAGCCCAAATTGAAATAAGCACAAATTAAGTACTTTAAGTTTTCCCTACATCATTTCATCAAATTTTTCAAGTTCCTTAATAATTGTCGTATGAGTGCATTAAAAAATAGTTTATGTGCATGAAACAACCTTGTACATGCATGAAATATGTTATCCTTGAGACCTGGCCTGTGTCAAAACAATTATGAATTTTCATTCTAAATATGACCATCATGTCTCGACAAGCGGAAACCAGGACTCAAAACTGACCCTAAATTATGACTGGGCGGAAACCATCATGCCTACGTTGCTCAATCTCAGCGCTCCATCTTTTTTAGATCGGGCGGCTGTTAGTAGGACTCACGGACTCAAATATATGAGTATTTGAGTCCACTCATATATTTGAGTCCGTGAGTCCTAATAACAACCGTTGGATCTGACAAATATGGAGCTCTAAGATTGTACCACGTAGGTTCTAATTATAACTCACAAAACTCATGATTCTCACCCCAAAAGAAACCCCTTTTCTCTCTCTAAAAATCAGATTCAAAATCTCCAAAAATCATCTCTAAATTCTCACGAAAATCTGCAAAATGTGTTAAATTTCAACTTGATTTCAACTTTCAAGATGAATTCATTCACTACACTTGAATAATCTTAGTGGATTTGCCACCAAAATCATATAGGTACTCGTTTTTATAATTTATGCTTTTTTTTTTATAATTTATACTATTAAGTTGATTATGCATGTTGATTTTGTTCGAAATTGTTGCATGCATGTTGAATTACATGAATATGATAGTATTAAACCAAAAGCATCGAGCTAATTGTCGAATGATTTGTGGTACTTTCATGTCCTTGCTTTAAATTTGTTAATATTTTAGTTATAGAGGATTTTGAATGATTTTGGTGATTATATAAACAAATCGAACTAATTATGTATCATTGATTGCCTTGTGTAGTTGTTTATTAGATGTTTTTTTATTTAATTGCAAAACCTAGGATTTTATTTTTTTTATTATCAAATCTAGGGTTTCAAATTACGAAATTGAGTTTATTTGACACTGTAGTGAGAAATCAAGAGTTATTGTTTAGTTAGTGAGTGTTTTAGTTAAGAAATTGAGAGTTATTGTTTAGTTAGTGAGTAATGTAGATATACATGTTGACTATGATACATGAAAAACTTGTGATACTGTCGTTACTAAAAAGGATGTGATATTGTTATTGGTATAATGTGATATTGAATGTGAACACTAGTGATATTTAATCATCATAAATCGAGCATAGTAACTGGACTAAGACAAATAAAAAAGAGCTTTGAAAAACAAACAAATAGTGGTATGGTTGATTGATAAACCGGAATATGGTTGCGCGTATGCGGATATTGGAATAATTTGTTTATAAAAGTTTCAATGGTTTTTTTATAATGTTGTAGGCTGAATGCATGAGTGGCTGCCTAGAAGACATGCTTGTACCAAAAGCGGAAGATAAGATGATGACGATGGACATGCAAGAGCTCAAGATGCAGAAAAGATTATACAAGAGTGTTGCAAGTAATAGGTGCAGAGGCAGAGGTAGAGAAAGGAACTCAAATGACTACTAAGAAGATATTGATAAAAAACTTTTATTGAGAATGAATTGATGTAATGTTGGTAGAATAAGTAGTCTAATTTATGCATAAACTAATATTTTGTGATATTGTTTAAGAAAAATTATGATATTGTGTCTTGAATGTTGTGATATTATTTATTGAACTTCTTATATGAACATAATCTTTATTATGGTTTGTTTTTCATAATCTGTGATATTGTTTTAGGTGAAGTGTGATTGACATTCTTTGTTATGGTATCTAGTACTTCATTATCAACAGGTTGAAAAAGGTAAACTATATTATTGTGATATTGTTACTGGCAAATGGTGATATTGTTAATTCTACTGTGTAATATTGTTAATGGCATAGTGTGATATTGTTAATCGAATTGTGTGATATTGTTAATCCAATTGTGTGATATTGTTAACTACATCATGCGATATTGTTTCTTATAACGTGTGATATTGTTTTCAATATCTCGTGATATTATGACGCTACATATTGTTTATTTAAAATTGTTATAAAACATAATAAAAAGGGCAAATCATGATGTAAATATGATATTGTTAGTGAGTTACTTTGATTTTTTGTCTAAAAAGTCGTACTACTTTATCAAAATTATAAGAGTAACATCGTTCTATAGAAAAACAAGTTTCGTTAATAAAGTTGTTACTAATGTTTTGCAAAAGAGTCCTAGAAAAGACAATAAAATCTGATATCTAGGAGTAACAAAGTGCAAACCAAATATTGAAAGAGAATACAAAGTTGTAGCCACTTTGAAAGATATCTGAGAATAAAGATTGTCTTTATAAGAAAATTGACTACAAAAAAAAGTTCATTTGCTCATTGATGTTGTACTATATGGCTAGAAAGAGAACTTCATTTGCTCATTGATGTTGTATTATAACACTCTTCAGCATCCAGACCCAAAAGTCTTAATCATTCTCAACAAGCGAAGAAATCTGCAGAAAATAAAATAAAACATCATTTAATAACCATCTTTGTGACAAAATGAAATATAGAAACATCAAAATGGGAAACATAAATGAGTAGATGACTCATTTGATCGAGAAAGTAAAAGAGTTCACAACAAAAACGAAGGGTTTGGACCAGAGTCATGATCTCTATCAAGAAACTTTTGAGTGTAACATCATGAGGTTGTATGCATTCTGGAGTGGAAAGAGGTGTAACAAAAGTATTATCTACAACAAATGTTAATCCAATAGGTTATAGCAAAAAAAAGTATAATGAATTACAATGTAGTTTAGAATGTGATATTGTTAAGTGTAACATGTGATACTCTTTACAATAACATGTGATATTAATTTAATTAAATTATTTATACTATGTATTGTATAACAGTATATTTCAGACTATGATATTATTATGCACAACATGTGATATTGTTAAGAATAACGTGTGATACTAATTTACATTAATTAGATAAACAACAGATATTTACAAAACCTAATTAAAAATCGAGTAAAGTACAAATCTGAACAAAAGCATGCTAAATATGTGATACTTTTAAGAATAACACGTGATACTAATTTACATTAATTAGGTAAACAATTTTAAGTATTCACAAAAAGAAAAACAACAAAGAGATGACATAAAGATATTGTTAAGTTCTTAAGCTTAACAAAAAAACAAGGAAATAACACATATAGAAGAATTACATCAATGAAAACAATAAAAAACGAAAAATATAAATAAAAGTGATCTAGAAATCATGCTACATATAACAAAATGAGATGATAAAAGTTGAAAAGTACATGAAATATGAAAATACATAAAAGGAGATGAATCATAAGTCATAACACAAATCTAAGAAATAAAACGAAAATAACAATAACGTTGATCAAATCAAAAGTTATTAGAGATAATCAATCATAATAATAGAGATAATCAAATTAAAAGGAAAAGAACAAAAACACAGAGAGTACGAAAAATGAATCGAAATACCTGACATTGCAAATAATGAAGAAGATGAACAAATAAATTATTAATAGTTGAAGAAGAAAAAGTAATTAAGATCCAAGAAGACACAGGAGGAGAGAGATGACAATAAAAATAGAGAGAAAATTTAGGTAAGGAAAGTTAGAGAGAGAATGTTAATGAATTGGAATGAAGTTTAGGTGTACAATATGACTTATATAGGAAGACGCAAAATTACAGAAATAGCCTTATTATCAGTAGTGTAATCTCAGCCATTAGATCTTCTTGATCTGACGGTTGAGATTAGGACTCAGGGACTCAAAAAGATAGGGTGGACTCACATGATTCTAATTCTATATATATATATATATTTGGGATCCAATGAGAACCTCCATGATAATAAGAACTGTGAGAACCACTCACAGCCCTTAGATCTAATAATATTAGACGCTCAAGATTAGTCAGTTACACTCTCATTTATTCACTCTTCACTCTTGCCCCTTCAAACTGTCACAATCAATTTTCCAATTATAAACTTCCCCTCTCTCTCTCTCTTCTCACTCTTATTTTCACTGTCACTCTCGCTTTCTCTTCAAACAACTTCTTCTTCCTTTGATCATGGAATGATCATCCGCCATTGTTGTTATTTAAGCTTCTTTTCTTCTTCGTTCGTTCTTCTTCACTCCGCCAATTTCAAGACTTTCTCTCTTCGATCATCTTCTTCTTCTCAAGTTCATCATGTCTTTTTCCTGCAACGATCAACCGCCATTGCTGTAATTTTGAGCATATTACTTCGCCAATTTCAATAGTTTTCTCGTTTAAGTTTAGGTAATTCCTTATTTTCTACTATTTCTTTGCTATTACTCAATTTTTACTTTTGTTGTGCTTCAAATTAGTTCAATTTCTGCTTTAGAAATGCGTGATTACATCTGATTTCTTTTGTTTTTGTTGTTTTCAACTGTTGCATGTATGTTTAATCAAGTTTTCCTATATTCAATTTAGTATTTTATCATCTGATTTCTGATTATTTTGTTTACAATCCTAACCCTAATTTTGTGTTATACGACTATTATTGATGATTCATTCTGATTTCTTTTGTTTTTTGTTGCTTTTGTTTTTTGTTGTTTTCAACTGTTGCATGTATGTTTAATTACGTTTTCCTATATTCAATTTAGTATTTTATCAATTTCTGATTATTTTGTTTGCAATCCTAACCCTAGTTTTGTGTTATACGACTATTATTGCTGATTCATTTTCAATACAATTGATTCCTCTACGTTCGACTTAATTCTTTGTTTCTACATCCATTTGTTTATTTTGTTGCTTTACTTTTTTTTGCTTCCTCAATATGGTACTCCTACTTACGGAATCAATGACTCTCTAGATAAGATGTAGCTTTTTAGGAGCCTATCTAACTACGTATATCGTTTTCTAACTTTGCCCCTTTCAACCTAGGTCTAATATGGACAATCATTGCTTGGGGTGGGTAATCAATCTTGAGGATGAAGATAGACAACAGTTCATTCATAATTATGTAACCGCAAAAAAAGGCAAGTGTTAGTTGGACATTTGAAGGTCATGAAGTTCAGGTCGATGGTAGGCGTAGTCAAGCACAAAGTGGTGTTCTTGATGATCAAGATATCATGGAAACAATTTTCAGCAAAGTTGATAGTCAGTTTGACAAGGCAAACATGGCCGCTGTCTGTAAAAAATGGTCTCAACTGTTCCTTTTTCATGTTGACGCACCTCTTGTTGATGCGGCATACATAGCCAACTTGCGAATTAATGATGTTAATGGCGTTAGGATAGTTCGTAGGGGTTCTAGAATAATTTCCCAAAGGTGTAAATGTTACCCGACACAGAATATGGCAGCTAGGTTACTATTGCATATTTACCAATACCGAAATCCATTGCAGAGAGCACATATTAGGGTGCTTAATGAAGTGCATGTTCGAGAAATTAATGATGCGCTCCACGATATGCCAATCTTGACATTCCAAACAGCATATCTAGTTGCAAGACAATTACTAGTTCGTAGAACTTTAACTTAGATTAGGTTATGTAAACTCTAGATAGCCCAAGTTTATATTTTGCAAATGTAATGTATTTGGCTTGGTGCTTTAGTCTGATGCGGTTTTAATGTTGTCTTTTTGCCAACCTTTTGTATTATGTATAATTAAAATGGTTTGTAATTTGTATAATTAAGACATATGTAATGGTTTGTACTTTGAAGTAATGTTAGAATCATTTTGCCTCAACTTCTGTCCTACTTTCTACATGATATTTGTATAGCTATGTGTTTTTACATTCATAAAATATCTCTCAAATCATTCACAGATATGGGACAGAAAAATGTCGCACAAAAGAAAAAACCACCAGCTAAAAAACCTGTCTCAATGCATACTTTTTATTCAACCAAACCAAAAGATGATGAGGAATTAATAGGCAAGGCATCTAATTCAAGTAAGCTGTCTCAACTGATCTTATCTTTTGCATATGCATGGAATTACTTTATATGTACATTAAACAATCGTGTACATGCATAAAATATGTACAACCGCGATATCCCGTACAAGTATGCTACGTAACATTGCGGCTGCTAGTGTAATCCATCCCTACTTTAAGGTTATCATTCCCCTAGTTTTAATCCCGTCCCCTCGGAAAAGGGTTCACTCTTCTCCCTCTAGGGTGTCTTTAGATCTCGCGGCCGTTCGAATAAAGATAAGGGAAAGGGTTTAGGGTTGGATTAGGCGGGTCCGCGAAGCGGTCCTGCCTAATCCAACCCTAAAACCTTTCCCGTCCTAAACCCTTTCCGCGAAGCGGTCTAGCCTCTTACATGCATCAAAAACCAACATATGTGCATTAAACTACCGTGTACATGCATGAAAAAGCAATATATGTGCATTAAACATTCTCATACCTACATACAATTTGTGAATGATTAGACCATCTAGGTTATACATTTTCATCAATTTGTAACATTATGTTATTAATTATGAAGCTAATAACTGTTCTTAAATTTTACCAGATAATATGGAAAAGGAAACTCCTACAGCCGAAAAAGTTGTGCAATGTCGAAGGAGTACTCGTAAGAAGCCTAATGATAAAGGCGAAGATGCGAGTCCAAGTAAGAAGCAACCTAACAAAAACAGCAATATATGTGCATTAAAC
>JAIUZE010002433.1:0-91998 GCA_022085475.1 Heliosperma pusillum | reverse complement strand
TACCACATGCTAAAGCTCAAGAAACAAGATATAGTACATTATATTAATGCCATGAAAGAATTAGAGGAGAGGACAAGGTCCTGCTATGAAGGGCCGTTATTGAATATTAGCAGCGATGAGTTTGTCGAAATGATGGTACTTGATGGTTGCTTTATTATAGAGCTACTTAAAGGGTATGTAGAGGGGTTTGAGAACCTTGGGTATGAGCGGAACGATCCCATTTTCGCGATGAGGGGCATGATGTATTCTATAAGAAGGGATTTGATGATGATTGAGAATCAAATCCCGGTGTTTGTGCTTGATAAGCTTCTGGGTATACAGTTAGGAGACCCTGATAAAAAAGGGCTTATTGCAGAGTTATCCCTCATATTTTTCGACCCATTGTCGCCTATTGATGAGCCGTTGACTGCAAGACAAAAGACCAAGTTAGAGTCGTCCTTACACGCCAATAAAGTCGCCTTTCATCCATTATCTGACCAAAGTGGGCTTCACTGCCTTGATATTTTCAGACGGAGCCTCCTTCGGAAAGGTTTTGAACCGATGCCCAGGTACCCAGTTGTCAAGCCATTTGATTTTCTGTTGTATCGATGCTTGTAATTTGTTTTCATTTCCAGTGGAGACAAAAACTCAAGATTCTATGAGCTAAACTACAATGAAATAAATCAAAATAGAAAACTAAACTAATTGCATTTGTTTTCTTCGTTGATTCTGCATCCGAACCCTCGTAACTCACCATTCGCAGGGCCCTTGAGGCACTAGGATTGTGTTTTTACCTTAAAGGGATTAATGTTTTTACCCTTTTAACCATATTTTCTACTCTGTCATTGCCAGACATTGGTTCAAGAAATGGTCTCGTAGGAACATGGTGGTTGACCATAGGCGAACCCAACTAATCCATTGTGTCATGGACCTTAAGGAAGCCGGTCTCAAGTTCAAGCAGAGGAAGACTGACCGTTTCTGGGACATCAAATTCAAGAATGGAGTTCTTTACATTCCCCGACTTCTAGTCCACGATGGGACAAAAGCCTTGTTCCTCAACCTCGTGGCCTACGAGCAAAGCCACCTAGACTGCACAAACGATATCACAGCTTACGTGGTTTTCATGGATAACTTGATCAACAGTGCTCAAGATGTGAGTTACCTTCACTACTGTGGGATCCTTGAGCATTGGCTTGGCAATGACGTTGAAGTGGCTGATATGTTTAACCACCTTTGTCGAGAGGTTGTGTTCGACATCAATGACAGTTATCTCTCTAAGGTTTCCGAGCAGGTTAATGCGTATTATCAACGCAGGTGGAATGCTTGGAAAGCCAGCTTGAAGCACAAATACTTTTACAATCCATGGGCTATTATTTCATTCTTGGCTGCCGTTTTCTTGATATTGCTTACCTTTGGACAGACTTACTATTCAGTATATAGCTACTATAAACCCCCTAATTAACTCCCCTCGCCGCCAGATCCAAAGAAAAACACTCGCTTTTACTTCTTCTCTAGCTTACCTCCCGTTGTACCAGGGCATTTTCTTTATCACTACGGAAGTGAAGCGAGTCTTGTATGTGACGTTACAAACCGATACATTTACGTATTTATCATTTATAAGTATTGATCTCACATGTAAGACGTGTGTGACTTATCTCGAATCTCGATCTTAGGCAGATGTTGATTTTTTTTTCCTAGTAATTAAAACACTTTTCTTATTGTAGCAATTTTAAATACTACGGAGTATAATGTTCATATAAGCTATAGGAATTAACAACAATAGTATGAGAACATTCTCAAATCATAACATGTATGACCAAATTGCTCGTTCATATACGAGTATTTACTACCTAGAGTGTGGATATGGTGGGTTTAACAAGGGTACGAGTACACGATTTGTACTCGTACTCATGACCGGGATAAGAATCCTAATAACATAAGAACTGCTTAAGTGACTCCGTTTACATCAAAACAAAAACTAAACATAACAAATAATTCTTGAACATATATACTAGCAATATACGGAGGAGTAACTATTTAGATCTTAAAACACAAGTATTTACCCTACCCCTGAGCCAACAACGCAGACTACAAAGAGGCAATCAAGAATGACACATAAATGAAAAAAATCGAGAATTGCGTTAATAGAATAAGCCATTTTGCTACCACTCGAAAGTGCCAACATTGTTAGAAAAATTTCTCCCTGCACAAAGATGAATTTAAATAAATCAACAAGTACTCCGGTTAAGTTATTGAAGTTGTGTGCTATGATCAAATAAAATGGGAGGGACTCCAAGACCCAAATACCCAATGTGTGTTATGCAGTTATGTACTCCCTCCGTATAAAACAATCCATTTCAAGTCTCACTGAAAAAAAAAAAAAAAAAAGTAAAATACATACTGGTCTCAACCTCTGAGGTTTGTCAGTACAAATTAAATGGGGACTAAAAAATTGAATTGAAAGAAACAATCCAAACAATATCATGATACAATAAGCAAGATAACCTCGTTCAGAATTGGTGAGGCAGTGATAACATTGCAATTCGAAAGGTATGTCGTTCCATCTCCAACGCTTCAAACTGAAACTAGCATTCACGGTGTTTCTTTAGACAAAATTGTAAAGATGACGAGTGAAAAAAACAGCAGCATCCTTGATCCCATATACTTGAATCAATATGGCGGATACAGAGCTTCGTATAAAAAGAATGTGTAACACTCGATCCTCTTCACAAACTAGATTGAAATACCAGAGAACTGTAGCTACAACTGCTAAAGCTGTCCTGTGTTAATCAAACAATTAAAATTATACAAGGAAACTTTGAAAAGAATGAACGCATATACAAAAAGCAATCTGCATTATCAGTTTCATAATGCGATCTCAAGATCAAATCATATTAGTGTCAAATCTTAGATAAACTGTTCCATTCAGTTTAGTTTTGACTTAAAGAGCTTCAAACAGAATGAACTTTCCAGTTTCAATGGAGTAAAAGACTCGTTATTCTTTGGTTCTCAATTATGACAGGATAAAACAAAATGACTCACTAAACTGGATGCACTTCTTTTCGCTATGAAATGGCGGTCAACCGATGAAATTTTTGCCATAATTGTTTGCTTATCTCTGTCACGGTAGATATTTAGAATCATGCCCTTAAGGCAAAAGGTAGTTGTTGCATAGCATCAAAATTCTAGCTCATGGAAGTTACTTGTCTTAAAATTCATTTATAAGCACAAGTTTTATGGAGTCTCTCTTTCAAATTGGTCAAGGCTAGTCATAAAAAGCCAAAGAAGTACAATTTTGTATTTCGGATTGTACCTGCCTGAATCAATCTCTTACAAGGGACGCGTTCTCCTCCGCAGCTTGTCTCTTTCGGTTATAACGCTAGACAATGCAAAATAAGTATCAAAGACAACATCACACAAACAAAAGAGGAAACGAAACAGAAGCAGAAATATTATCATACTTTTTTCCCAAAGGAGAATGGAACATATTTGTATTTGACCATATGGTGTATTTGTCTTCTCATGGTGAGTGTGAACAACACAAACCAGTAGAAAAGGAGTATCGGCCAGAAAACGGGAACATCAAACACACTGAAGAACGTCATTACAAAAGCTATGCAGAAAGCTTTTGTAATGGAATACCTTCATACAAAAATGAAATTTTTAGTCATGTAACCATGTTAACTGATGTGTAATTCTACAAAGTAAATCATTTCCAGAACCTTCAACAGTAGAAATAGAGACAATCGGCTTCCCTAAACTAATTGTGAGGCATCTGACAAAAAAACGATAAAGACACCAGAGATTGCATTGAAGCACATTCAAAACAAACAAGGATGTTAATGATGTACAATTCTATTTATCACAAGATGAGAAAGCATTCAAGCTCAAATGATAAAAAATAGAATCATTTCCGCTAATATACTAAAAAGAAAACGAGCTCATTATGTACGGAAACCAACAAAACACATCATCTTCAATCATACCTTAATATACTAACTAACATGAATTAAGAGAGCCGGGCTGTGAGGCTAATAATAACGCCACATTTCCGAAGTAAAGACTAATACCTAGTTCAAGATCAAGTCTCCAACCAAACTTCACTCCACAGCACAATGGGGATTTCATTTTAAAACCAACTGGCAATAAGAGTAGCAACCCCCTTGCTATAAAGTGGTTCAATCTCGCTTATTCCAAGTTCCAACAACGTGGGACACTCAAATGTGTGTTTTATTATTCCAATACATACACGACCGAGTTATCAAAGTTTTGAAGTACAATCACAAGCTCATATGAATTCTATGGAGTAATTCCAATTCCCTCCTCGAAGCCAAATTATTTTCCCTCTAACAAACGAAACATTACTCTTCCATTCCGCCTCCCTTCACTTTCCCCCCGTCCTTGACTTAAGCAATGCTATTGAACAATCCAATTCATAAAAGAAAAAAACACACATTATTCATCATAACTTCCGCAACTAATAAACAACATATTAACCCTAATTAAAAATCAATCAAACAGTAAAAACAGAAAAAAAAGTTACCAGAATTTGAACTCAGGTAAACGGCGAACAAAGGGGCGAAATTCATCGGAGCCACGTGTAGGCAAAGTGGGACCATCAGTAAATTCCAGAAACTCGGGGTCGACTTGAGGAGAGAGAAACCCGATGAAAAGGTTAAGAAAGTAAATTCCAAGGCCGTACGATACGATGTAGAAGCCTTGGATGTAGTACACGCGTAGGGCGTAGATGAATGCCACGATGCACAACCCGATCCAACGGTAGAGAATGTGTGGGGTGGATTTGTCTAAATAATGTTGGATTCGTTGTGTGACCATGAAGTGCCACCGTGACGCCAACTCTGACGGTGATGACGTCGTGTCTTCGTTGGTGGATGTGGGGTCCATCTTCTTGGTTTTGGAGATTCTGGGAGATGTGAGCAAGGTGGTGTTGGGTTTCAACCTCACTTCCTAATTGATATGGACATTCATTTATTTTACATTTTTATTAGTATTCCTCGTTTAATTAAGGTTCATGTTTTTTAAAGGGCATTGCTAAACCCCGCCCCCCAATTTACTCATCCCGCCCCCCATAATTACTTCTTTGCCCTTTATCATTAATTGACCAACATATAATAAAGTGGGATATTATTTCCGTCTTAATATTTTAAAATTCAAACCGTCATAAATTTTCCGTCTTAATATTTTAAAATTCAAATCGTCATAAATTTTCCATCTTAACCGTTAGAAATTTAAAATCGCTTCAAATTTCATTATTCAAAATTCAAAAAACCGTTTCAAACCGTTATAAATTCAAAATCGCTTCAATTTTCATTATTCAAAATTCAAAAAACCGTTTCAAACCGTTATAAATTCAAAATCGCTTCTTTCTCATTCTCATCTCTTCATTTCAAACTTCAAACTTCAAACTTCTTTCTCATCTCTTGTTGATCTTCCTTTCAATCTTCTTTCATTTGTACAAGGTATGTTCAATCTTTCTTCTTTATTTATTCAATTAGTATAGATTAGTTTATAGGTTCAGGTAGATTAGAAAGCATGTGACGATTAGAGACCATTAGGTTGCGTTATTTTGAATTTGTATTAAACGTTAATGGTTGAATTTACTAAAAAAAAATAAAAAAAAAACCCGGAAAATGTTCCATTCGTGTGAATTACACGAATTGACCTAGGTCCATTCGGCCATTCGTGTAATCCACACGTCTTGGCCATGGCTCATTCGTGTGAATTACACGAATGGACCTGGGCCAATTCGTGTAATCCACACGAATGAGCCACGGCCCAGACGTGTAAATTACACGAATTGGCCCAGGTCCATTCGTGTAATTCACACGAATGGGCCGGTTTTTTCCGTTTTTTTTATTTATTTTTTTATTTTTTAAATTGTCTTATTATGTAATTATATTTACGTATTTTTATTATGTAATATATATTTACGTACTTTTAGATTTTTTGTATTATGTAATTAATTGTTTGATAATATATTTACGTACTTTTATTAATTACGAATTAAATGTTGGTTGTTTTTTTTTTTTTTTTAAAATGTCTTACTATATAATTATATTTACGTATTTTTATTATGTAATATATATTTACTTACTTTTAGTTTTTTGTATTATGTAATTAAATGTTTGATAATATATTTACGTACTTTTATTAATTACAATTGTAATTACGTTTTTTGTATTATGTAATTAAATGTTTAGTTTTTTTTATTATAATTTGTATAATGCAGATGTCGGAAAATGATGACCGTAGGTCTAAACTTCATGCATCATATCGTCGGAAAAAAGTTAATGTGAGGGTTGGAGATACTAGTATTGGGTCGATCGAAATACCAGAAATACCAAATGAGCCCGATTTTTATGATGGGGAGTTTCAACAGTTCGAGAGAGAACTTGAGGAGGAGGAACGAAATTATCAAGGGTCGGGAAATGATGAGGGGGGTAATGAGGAGGCGGGTAATGTTGAGGGGACAAATGTGGAGGCGACTTCTGTTTTTCGGGTTAGACGGGGGCCGCAGGGTAGGTTTGAGAGCTATGCTTCGGGGTCTAGCAGTTCGGGGGTTGAACCGCGTAGGAAAATAAGGGCTAGGGGGAAAGATTCGAGCTGGATATTGACGGGGCCATCACAGGGGGGTCCTTTAGTACCGGATGTGATTCCGAGTTTTGGTGGACACATTTCTTACGTTATGTGGAATCAGCGTGGCTTTGAGCGTGGTTTGTTGACTAAATACACTAGAGAAAGATCAGTAGTTGAGCTCCGTAAGTGGATTTTGCCAGATGAGGTTCGCGCGATAGTTGCGGAATCGGATCTTAGTCATTTGCCCGACATTATGCATAAAAATTTGAACATGCCGTTGTTGTGTGCATTTATTGAGAGGTGGCAGCCGGACACCAACACATTTCACATGCCATGGGGTGAGATGACGATACTGCTGCACGATGTTGCGGAGATCCTTGGGGTTAGTATTGATGGGGATTCTTGTAGCATACCCGAGGCTGATATGGCACATCCCGTGCTTGGTATGTCGGAGTTGTTGGCTATGACTGAGGCTCAGTTAGGAGAGCAGTGGGAACAAGGTAATGATGCAAAGATATACAAGGGCAATTTGATTTTACAAAAAGCTTTGAAAGAGTTGGTTGCGGGGGACAAGCGGGGAGTGGCTTCTGAGGTTCAGGGTTACTTGATGATTTTATTGAGTTCGACATTATTTGTTGACAAATCTAGTGATAGGGTTCGGGCAAACATATTCCCGTTGCTTAGAGATGTTCGTAGCATTAGTAAGTATGCTTGGGGGGTCGGCACATTGGCTTATCTATATAGGCAGTTGGGTATTTCTTCGAGGGCTGATTGTACGGGTTTATGTGGTTGTTTGACCTTGTTGCAGTCGTGGATCTTCGAGTACTTTCCCAGTTTTAGGCCGATGGCGACCTTGGTAACCAGTCCTGATACTCCGAGGGCTTCAATATGGTCTACCAGTTCTGTACCACGCGCTGAGGCGGATAGAGCACTTGTAAAATACCGAGAGCAGTTGGATTTGTTGCCTATAGAGTCGGTAGCTTGGAGACCGTACCCTCAGAATCCCGAGACTGAACACCCTAGTACCGCGTTTCAGGGGTTGTTGAGATTTATCGATATTGTTGAGCCATACTACCCTGAGAGATGTCTTCGACAATTTGGGTACATGCAGACCATCCCGCCCCCCATGCCTCCCACTGACAGGGCTTACCGTCCAGTTAAGTCGATTGCATATGATGTGCAATATGACGGTGCGATGTTGGACTACGTGTGGAATAATTGGAAAATTCACAGAGTACATTTGGATAGGCGTTCATTGCCCGCTCACCCACCACATGCTTACACGCAAGGGTATATGGAGTGGTTTAGTACACATTCGCATCCTTATGTGATGAATGTTCCCCGTGATGTCGGTGAGCTGCCCGTATCGAGGTCCCACTTTCCGACTACGGTACGTTTAATATATATGTAATTTTAATATTAATGTGTATTCATATAAATGTGTTTCAATTTTAATATAACTGTCTATTCCTTTACTTTGCAGGTTGGTCAGTCGCTTATTCACCGCTTCTCACATTTTGATGATGTTGATGACCCTGCAATGACCGGAGAATTTAGGCAGTTTATGAGGACCTCGCTTCCAGAAATACGAGCATACGCCGGTAGACCCCCAGCTGTTAATAGGGGGAGAAGCTCACGTGGTCGCACCGATAGAGGGAGAGGCTCACGTGGCCGCACCGATACTCCGAGAATCAGTGGTCGCAGCGATGGATCGAGAGCCAGTGGTAGCACCGATGGAGGGAATGGTGGTACCGATGGCGGGAATTGACGTTTTTTTGTTGTTGTTTGTTGGACTGTTTTTAGACTTTGTTTGTTGGGATTGTTTTGAGACTTTGTGTGTTGTTTTTTTTTTTACTTTGTTTGTTGGATTTTTTTTTTTAACTTTGTTTGATGGTTTATTTTAAGACTTTGTTGGACTTGGTCGTTTGAATTTGTTAATAAAAACGAAAGATCAAAAAATGAAAACAAATTCTTGATAAATAAATTGTTAAATTACAAACCAAATACAAAACTAACTAGTTCTAGGATCCCGCAAAAGTCCCCTATTTACATAATCCCACCAGAAATCAAGTCTGTCCTTATAAATAAATTCATAATACTCAATGTCGAGAGAACGATTACGCTTCCATAAATTGTGAATAGGAGGCATGGCACATTCGTCATTCATGCGTACACGAACCCAATGATCACCTGTATGAAGAATCCACAAAATACCATACGGAGCTCGAGCACCTGGTGTAGACCGTAGAGGTAAGTACGTGGAACACCCAAACCATGAATGTACACCATTGAAGTATGACATATTCAAGCAACATACTGTCCAATTGAAAGTCGTTGCAAAACCAAATAAATCCAAGCCTTCCATCCAATTAGGCTTCTGACACGGTGCATATGTAGCCCATTTGATTCGTCTACAAGCTTGGTCACGTTCACCATAGTAAATGATCGCATAAACTTGGTTTTTCAACTCTAGCAATAGTAGTCGTCGCATTTGTAGATAGTTTTTCTCATCCCCTGTTCTTGCATGTGAGACAACTCGAAATCCACAATGACCATCGCCTCTAGGGTCAAAAGCATCTAGAAACCCATGTTGGTTCGGCACCGGTACAAAGTCCTTATATCCAAAAGCCTCGATGTCACTGACAAGATTATAATTTATCTCAAGAGGAGGACCTTCACCTACATTGAATTATTTACAACATTAAGTTAAAAGAAAATAATAACAGAAAATTAACTAAAGAAAATAATAACAGAAAATTAACTAAATAAATAAATTGTAAAACTAGAATGTACCTCCATTATCGTTACTTGTTGACGTTGACGTACTCTTGTACCTACGTCTAGCATGCTCCACACCTGATTGATTACGAGTATTGGACTTCCTTGGACGGCCACGAGGCATATCTACAATTTCCGGGGGTTCAACAACCTCGTTCTCGGGAAACAACTTACTGAAGATCGTCTCAATAACATCTCTTTGGACTGATTGGTGGGATGTTCGAACTTTATTGAAGAGTTCCTCCATGACTTCATTACGGTCACAACGACGATGACTAGATTTCGTGTAAGGCAACCTTGACCAAAATTCATGCACATCTTCAGGGTGGATTCTTTTGTTCTGAACCCACAAATTATGTAGCATACAAGCACACAACAATCTATGGGTGTTCCATAAAGTACATCCACATTCTCCCTCCATATCATCACCTAAATTAGTACCGCGAATAAACTCCATTTCCATTTCCGTAATAGCTGTCGCTGATACTCTTCCGCTCAACATTGAAAATAGTTCCCGACGAAACAAACTAGAGACAACGGTCTTGCTAATTGAATCTTCCAATGTCCTTCGAATCTCAATGTGTTGACCATGCATCATAACATCAGCCCGTCTCCACAAATTGTCCAAGGTAAGCTCAGCTGATCCTAACCACATCTTCAATTGCGCATGAGCGGACTCAACTCTAGATGTAGATGTGTTACCAAAATGAATCACCAAATTAGTGAAACATTTGGCAAACATATGAATTTTAACCCACCATTGAGTTTCAAGATAAGTGATAAGTCCGGGTTGATAAGCATACTTTCTCCTTAACTCGCCAAACTCCCTTTGACAATCATCAAACGTTTTTGCTTCAACCACTTTCTTCCAAACACCATGTGCTATACGTTTTCCAAAAGTTCCATCTTTTCGCAAGTTTGTAGCTTTCGTCTCAACTGCATTGTAAATATGCCACAAACACAAGAAATGCGGTGTTGTTGGAAATACATGGGGAAGTGCTGCAAGTAGACCGCCTTCGTGATCAGTGACAATGACCGTCGGTTTCACACAAGGTTCCAACAAAGATTCCAGCCTCCTCAAAACCCAAGTATAACCATCGGTGGATTCTCTCATTATCAATGCATACCCTATTAAAAAACTTTTGCCAACGGGAGTGACACCAACACATTGGACCAAAATAAGCCCATATTTGTTGGTTTTATACGTAGAGTCTATCAAAATCACATTTGGCCATGCTTTAAACATTTGGGCTGCCTCGGGATGAACAAACCAAACACGTTCAAGAGCTCTTGTTTCCTCATTTACCATGAAATCACGGATATATCCAGCTTCGTTGGCCAAGTGCAACATATATAGCACACTATTCCTCCCGTCTCTATCTTTTGCACTAAGTCTCGCATTTTCATTGTATATTTGTTTCAAGCGCGGTGCCGGTTGATCAGGAAACAAACGTGTGAAAGCATTTCTAACCATCCCCGGTTTGACATGAGACTTACGCTGTTGCTTAATAAATTCCTTTTGTTCATCATTAAATTGTGTTCTACGTCTATGACCTTCAAGGAACTCTCCAAAAGAGTGATTGTGAAACCCACATTTTGGAACCACTACCCACATTGCCAAACCTCTTTTAACCACTTTCAATGCAAATCGACACATAATTTTTTTTGTAGCTGATTTCCTTAACGGTTTCTCCGGATTCTTGGCATTGCTTTTATAAGGTCCATACCGATCACATGTGATCAATTTAAACGGGGGACGCTTTTCCATGTGATACGTGTGCTTTAACAAATGAAACCCCAATCCGTAAGCAACATCATTACATTTATCAAATGCTTCCTCAAACGTTGTAAATGGATTTTCGAAGATAAAAGAATCGCCGTAATTCACACCATCCCCCGTCCGTCCTTCTTTATTTTCCTAATTAATTCCATTAAAAATTATATATATTAAATACATTTTGTTTTTTTTAAAAAAAAAATACGACTTACAATTTAAAAAAAAAAAAAAAAAAAAACCTAATTACACGAATGGGCCAGGGCCAAAACGTGTGAAATACATGAATTAGCCTGGGCCAATTCGTGCAGATCACACGTTTTGGCCCGGGTCCATTCGTGTGGATCACACGTCTGGGCCTGGGCCAAAACGTGTGATCTGCACGAATTGGCCATGGCTAATTCGTGTATTTCACACGTTTTGGCCATTCTTATTACGCGAATCTGACACGATAACATAAGTCGACTTAAAAAAAAAATCGTAAATCGAATTTTATCGTCGCATTTCGGGCCTCGTTTTCCGTGGTTTCAGTGGTTTCCGTGTTAACCCCTTCCTCCTCGTCATTTTCGTGACCCGTATTATCGTCCCCTTCATCAAACCCGATATCCTCGCCGTAAGCATAATTAGCGTATTCATCACTATAACGATAATGTTGTTGCGCATTCCACTCGTTTGCAAATCGAGGTTCGGTATCATAATTATTGTACGACGACGTAAAAAGATACTCGTAAAAATCATTACCGTCACTCATTTTTCGAAACAAAGGAAAAAACAATTTTAAGAGAGATTTTGTAGAGAGAAGGGCAAAAATGGAAAATGAAATGAAAATAGAGGGCGAGATGAGTAATAAGGGGGCGGGATTTAGCAATTTTGATAAAAATTCTCTCCATTTTTTTAGGAAATGGAGTGACCAATTCCTCCCTTGAACTTTTTTAATACTTTAATATTTTACCCATTATACTCTATTATTCCTTTAATTTCTTGCATAAAATTGGAATTGTTCGATGATGTAAGAATGCGATCTCGACCACCGAAAGAAAATGGAGAGGATCTCCACAAGTCCACGCACACTATATAGCTCGGACGTTCAACTAGTAACCAATAGAAACAATTGAATCCATTATATGTATGAATTGAAGAGCCATACTATTACTCCCCAAGACCCCAAGTCATATATACAAATCACCAGTTCTCATTTGTGCTCACCAACAACCAAAAGGCGAGGGATGCACGATATCAAATAATTTCCCATTATTCCACTTTATCAAATAAATTATCCGGATTGTTTATCAACCAGATTATTGATTATTGTGAAAAATGTATTTAGTGGAGACAATAATACGTATATATAAACTCTGTTTAACTGCTTTAATATTACCTAATATACTTTTATTAGGTAATATTATATTATTATGTAACCAAGTCAGAGATGTAAAGGGGAGGTCAAATATCTGTCATAAATATCAGAGAATGATATACTAATGTAGAACAATAATTTTACAAAACTTTTTAAAAAGTTAAAATTTTCTTTTTTAAGAGCCACAATTCCAATTAACCTCACTTGCATTACTTTTTTTTTTTTTTGATAAAACACTCTCTTTACTTTGGTGTTCTTAAAACATTTTTTTGCTGACTTGTACTTAAAAATCATTTATTATAATTATGATCATTATTAAAATATGTCTATTATGTTCTTTTGGTGATAAGCCAAGACATATAATGTGAACACATGAAGGTGGTCATTTCCTGCTTTTGCCAACCCACCAAAAGAAAAACTATGCTTGATTGCCATACAATAATCTAAGCTCTAAACTAACATCATATCATAAACCAACAAAAACCTCATCAATCAAATAGTATTTCCAAACCAAATAAACTTGCAACAATTATAATTTCTTCTTCATTAATTTGTCTTAACTACCCCTTTTATAATTCATAATTCATAATCATAATCTAATGTCGTTGTCCCCTATCCAACGAACATTGCTCAAGGTTATAATCCTTGGTAATTCTGGGTATAATACCTTTGCCTTTTTTTTTTAGTTTCATCATTGTGTTTAGTTTTGAATTTGTGATCAACATAATATTGTTATTTAATACTACTATGACTTTCGTTTTTTCAGGGTGGGCAAGACCTCATTAGTTCAAAGGTAATTCATGACCGATAGTTTTTATCATAAGCTTGTGACAGATCAAATGTGATCATTTTATGATAAAACGTAACCATTATCTGATAGGTAACATTTTATAAATGGTTACTTATTATTATAAATTAGTCACATTTGGTCCGTCACAAAAGAGAGCAATTGATTCGTCTCTATTATGTTTATTGTATTAGTATTCGTGACATGTTAGGATGGCAGTGCATGGTAACGAGATTTGATACCATCATTTCACATATTTTCGTGTAGGCAGGGTTTATCATAATTATATGTAAAAGGTGGTATCGAGACTAGCTACCGCCCAATAGCGTTGTTAAAATTTTCTTAGGTGCGATTATGTAATTTTTTGTGCTAAATAACAACGATATAGGTACGTGAACAAAAAGTTCAATCAACAATTCAAACCAACAATAGGTGCTGACTTTATTACAAGGGAGATACAAATTGATGGCAAACTAGTCACTCTTCAGGTAATTAAATCTCTCCATTTCTTAAAAAAAAACGTCGTTATACAAATTAAAAACAATGTATATATAGTCGTTTAAATTTGATACGAATATATAAATATCGACAGATATGGGATACAGCCGGACAAGAGAGGTTTCAAAGTCTCGGACCGGCCTTTTTCAGGGGAGCAGATTCTTGTGTGTTAGTTTATGATGTTAATGATAAGGAATCTTTCAATTCTCTTCAAATGTGGCGTGATGAATTCATTAAGCAGGTAAATCTTTAATTCTTATATATGAATATTCTCATAACAATGACTTTTTGTTGCAAGTTTACTTTAGAAATTCATCACTATTAGCCTTAAAAAATCATAGTTATGAGATTACGAATTTGTCAATAAAAAGAATAAATCCAATTCATAATCTCATAACTATGACCTTTTTTTTTAAATTGAGAAAGTTGCAATGATAATTTTGATGATCAATTATTAATTTCTGTTCTACATGGACCGTGTGGCTCTCCTATACCCTCACGTTGAACTAGTCCCAAAAGCTTACTTTATAGTTTAAATGTATTAAAAAATTCTTTTGTACAACGGTCTCACGTGCAATCAGTAGAAAAATGATCATTTTGTGATAAATATAGTGACCACTTTTATAACTACTTTTTATACCAAAAAAATGACTTTTTTTCAAAGTAGACAGTAGTCATTATTTACTCAAAAGTGGTCACTTATAACAAAAAAAAAGTGATCACATTTTGTAAAATTATACGATATAGTAAGAGATTGTCGCATAGGATAACAGCTTGATGCGAATTTGATTGCTTGTCTAGATTCATTGCTCGGGTAGATTCATTGTTTGTCATTATTTTTATTAATAAATTTGCTTAATAATTGTTATTCTTAATAGTCAGGCTCTTAGCATTCTATTTGCTGCATTGTAAGGCTATATATAACCAATCTATTTTGTTTTGTGGAGATCACGAGATAAGGATAAAAGAAAAACTTTTGATTGTCGAGTTTCAATCAGTTCCTTGTTATTGTTTGACGCGTTTTCAAACACTAACCCGAAATGTAATCAATAAGTCTTGATTATAGTTCACCATTGTTCGAATTATAGGTCTAGTTCAAGCAAATATCTCATTGTTTTGAGTTCTTGACGGAATTCAAAGCAAATATCCCTTATTTTATTATTGTTCTTTATTCTTTTAAAACGTTTCCGCAAAATTTCGTATCATATGGTATCAGAGCTTTGGCTCTTGATTTCCTTAAATTCAAGACGGTCCTAGGCGCATCAAATTCAAGTGTTGAAATTCTGATTGCGATTGGAATTCAAGGGTTAAACTCGAGCGAGGTAGTTCGAGGGTTAATCGGTTTTGATCTCTAGAGCACCTTCTAGTAACTTGTTTTTCAAGGGGTGGAAGTAAAAAAAAAAGTTTATATTCTCGTTCGTCAGGGTACTGTTCATCCAAAAAAAAAATTTTTTTATTGTTTTCGTCTGGTACTATTCATCCGGAAAAAAAAATGTTCTCGTCAGGGTACTGTTCAACTGAAAAAAAAAATCCTGCTCGTCGAGTACTGTTCATCCGGAAAAAAAAAAGTAAGACATGTCGGTTTGTTCTCATTTGAAAGCACCTACGACGATCCCGGGGATTAAATGATTTCAAGAATCGGGTCGATTCTTTTCAAAGAAAGGGAGTATGATGCGAATTTGATTGCTTGTCTAGATTCATTGCTCGGGTAGATTCATTGTTTGTCATTATTTTTATTAATAAATTTGCTTAATAATTATTATTCTTAATAGCTAGGCTCTTGGCATTCTATTTGCTGCATTGTAAGGCTATATATAGCCAATCGATTTTGTTTTGTGGAGATCACAAGATAAGGATAAAAGAAAAACTTTTGATTGTCGAGTTTCAATCAATTTCTTGTTATTGTTTGACGCGTTTTCAAACACTAACCCGAAATGTAATCAATAGGTCTTGATTATAGTTCACCATTGTTCGAATTATAGGTCTAGTTCGAGCAAATATCTCATTGTTTTGAGTTCTTGACGGAATTCAAAGCAAATATCCCTTATTTTATTATTGTTCTTTATTCTTTTAAAATGCTTCCTCAAAATTTCGTATCACAGCTTAAATGTAGGGGAGTGTTAATGACAATCGAAAATGGCTAATGTCACTCACTTTTCTAAGAGCATGTATATACATTACTTTAATCATACACTCACAAAATTGAGTGGCACAAGGGATTTCCGAGTGGCATTAACACTCCCCTAAATCGATTTGGGAAACATGGCAAGAAGGATGGTATATTAAAAGTGTTTTTTTAACAACTATGAATGTTAGGCTATGTTTGGTAAATTTAACTGAAAAAGTAGCTAAACTCTGAAAAAGTAGTTGAGAATGGAAAAACTAACTTTAAAAAAGGTAGTTAGAAATTAGGAGCAGATGCGTAATTGATCGTGTAAAAATATTTGATAAACTAGCTGAAAATGTAGCTGATTTTTGATGAAATGACATAAAATAACATAATAGTTATTTAATAATATAAAGTAAAAAGTGAAAGAAAATAAAAAATAAAAAAAGGTAGCTTATTTGTTAACTTTTTATTTCAGGTAGCTTATTTAGAAAATAAGCTATTTACCAAATACTTAAAAACAAAAAAGGTTTGTAATCAAAATTTTGGTCAAATAGGCTACTTTATAAGCGTTTGGCAAGTATATGGTTCTCGTTTATTTTACTATATTTTTGCCATATAAGTGCAGAAAGTCTCGCTTGTGACTTCTCACCCAGGCCAGGTAGCACAAAAAAGGATACACGACACAGACACGTGACACACTAGCTATTCCCATGAAATTTATGGATACATGACACATTATTTAAATTTAATTAATAATATGTATATATATATATATATATATATATATATATCTTATAATATATATATATATAAATATATTATATATAATCTATATATATATATATTTATAATTATAAACATTTCTTTTATTTATTTAAAAGTATTTGATAATAAATTTAAATAAGTGAAGTTCAAAACTTGATCTTGACTATAACTCATTTTCATTTCCCCCCAAACTCATGTTCTAATCAATCTCTTTCAATAACTCATTTCTCGTCTATAGAACACCATTCACCCAAAATAATGTCCAAATGCCATGGACACACGTCGGACACAAGCTAAAATACCATAGACATGCGTCGGATACGTGCCCAAATAAATGAAGAAAGTTAGATACGGCTTTATAATTGTCTGAAACGTTTAGGCATCTGTCCAGCGAGTGTCGGTGTCTGACATGGTGTCGTCACGGGACGACTGATTAAAAGAAGTGTTCGTGCTACCTACTTCTCACAACTCATCTCCCATTTCCTTGCTCACTTGCTTGTTCACCTGTTCTCCCACTTGCAGCTTGTGGGAGATCACAAGCTTGTGACGAAAGTGTCCATTACAAATGAGGATTTGTCTTGATAGCTTTTTTTGCAGAGCTACCCTAATACCCTTTTTGTCCATATATTTTTAACTTGATTTAAGTATCCCTTACAAAAAAATATCAGGAGTGTAAGCTAAACTAATTAAAGAGGGGTCAAAAACTCAAAATATTGTTTTGGGCGAGACTTTTCGTTTGCGCTACAACCTACGTATATTTCTTGTATCACTAATTCTTTATTAGTAAATATTATGTTATTGTAAAGTGTATCTTCTTGTTATTTTAATGGGTAGACCCACACGTATTGGGTGAAATTGTCAATTAGGATGAGGTAATATTTGTACCCATTTTTACTCGTAATTGGCGACGTCCAAAGATCGCTATGAATAATATCGAATGGGGCAAGAGTGGAAGATGTAGAATCATTAAAGGGCAATCATTTATGCTTACTAATTTGATAAGAGTGGCAAAAATTATTGTGCTTAGCATGACAATCAATAATAGATTCAGACTTAAGAAAACGAAAAATATTAGCACCCGGATGGCCTAATCGGGAATGCCAGACGTCGGGTGACATGGCTAGGAGAGTAGGGCTCGACGCGGGTGAGGTAGGTGCATGAGACACGGCTGACACGGGATATAAATCACCACCACTATTGCTCCTCAGAATCAGATTCCCATTCGCTAAATCCTTCACAGAAAAACCACAAGGATCAAACTCGACGGATACATTATTATCGATTGTAAACTGGCGAACGGAGATAAGATTTTTAATGATGTGGGGAGTGTATAACACGTTTTTCAAGTGAAGGGAGCGGGTTTGGGTGTCAATATTGGTATTGCCAGAACCGTGAGCGGGGATACTAGCGCCATTTCCGACAAATATATTTTTAATCGTGCTAGAATTAAGTGGGGAACGAAAAATACCTGCGTCCGCGCTAAGATGAGACGATGCTCCTGTATCCATGTAGAATGGTTGTAGAGTCATAGCGTTAAAAGCTTGGCCCAAGTCAGTGGGCTGCTGGTGCTCCTCGGTGGTAACATGGGCCTGGCTATAGCCACCAGGCTGCTGTTTGTTGCTGCTGGTCCGAGAAGAAGAGCGAGATGCAGGTGGCATGGGCCACGGCTGCCATGGGTTGGTCCACCCTGGGTAAGTAGGGTACGGACAGGGTGGTGGTGTCCACGAAGTGGGCCAGCCGGGCATGGGCCCCCAGGCAGCAGGGGGGGTATTAGACGGCGGCTTAGAGTGGTTGCTTTTCCCGCCTTTAGAACCACCATTATGGCGTTTGCCATTGTGACGGTTATTATTGCGAGACGAAGTCGACTTGGGTGCATCATCCCAAGTGCGGGCATCTGGCGATTGAGCAGGTGGAGCAACCAGTAGGGGTGAGCAAAACCGGGTACCCGGTACGGATTTAATAACCGTATTGGGTACCCGGTTTTTGGAAGGCCAAAAATTAATACCCGGATCCGACCCGGTTTAACCGGGTACCCGGTTTTCGTATACCCGGTTAAACCGGGTACCCGAAAACCGTATACCCGGATCCGGTTTAATTGATAATGCTCAAACCTAGAATTCGAGTTCACAACATTAGTATTGACCAATAAATAAGATGCTTATATAATCTACTAGGATCATTATTACAAAACATAATTACTTGCAAAGTCAGTAGGTAAAATAGCAAAATACAAATTTGCAAAACTTCACACAGAAATTTGTCACTGATAAAGTGAGTTGCGTATATTACAAGTTTCACAGAAAATGATTGGTGCTCAAAATTTCACCCATATAGTCAAAATAGAAAACAAAATTTTACATACAACTTTTTTTTTGTTATTTTTAATTAAATCGGGTCAAAACCGTATACCCGGTTTTGATTTTCCCGGACCCGGACCCGGTACGATTTTTTTAAAAACCGTATCGTATACCCGGAAATTCGTATCGTGTACCCGGAAATCCGTGTAATTAAAACCGTATAACGTATCGTATCCGTATATTAAAACCGTATCGTATATTTTTGCTCACCCCTAGCAACCAGGGTCGTGGGCTCGTCACGGCCAGACGTGCGATGGATCTCAAGCTCGATCATACTGCGCGCTGTCTCAAAATTTGGCAAAGTTTGGTTGATATAAGCGGCGACCGTGTCGTACTCTTTGGGTAGGCCACGGACAAATTGGAGTACCAAACGTTGGTCATTGATAGCAGCGCCAACATCCTTCAAAAGGCCAGTCAATTCCCGGAGTCGTTGGCAATAGGCGTCGAACGATGGTTGCTTATCGAGTTTAAGATTGTTGAACTCGTGTTCAAGGCTAGCAGCACGGGCTCCTTTATTATTGAGGAAGATGTTCTTGACCCGATTCCATGCTTCGAGGGCAGTGGACTCGGACTCTAAAACACGGGGCAGCAGTTCATCGGACATGGTGCCGTAGATCCATTGGAGGACGTGTGCGTTGATTTCGCACCACGCATCATAGGTCGGATGGGTAGAAACGGGAGCAGGAGTGCCATCGATGTGATGCAAGACCTTGTAGCCACGAGCATGCAACGTAAAGAGATTAACCCACGAGGCGTAGGTAACCTTGGTCCCGTCGAGAACACGCACCTTATTGGTAATATTGGTGACGGTGTACACGGGATGAAGGGAGGGTTTGGTTGTAGATGGGTCGGTTTTCCCTTCGCCGGACATCGTAGCGTGAGGCTAGTCGGAGCGAGAGATAGAGGCGTGTATGCCGTGAGCAACACAGGAAGGAGACGATATTCTTTGACCTAAACTACTGATACCATGTGAATAATGATAATCCCTGAATTGGGAGATCTTCCATTAGCTATATATATAGATAAATACAATATATGAGATCCTAAATACAAGGCAACTATATCTCTAATAAAGCTAACTAATAACAAGAAGATACACTATACAATAACATAATATTTACATAATTCATAAACTTTCGTAATTATGTCACAACCCAATTCCAACGACCCATCAAAGCTTTCCAATGTGACCTCGGACGAGAATTCGATAACAATGAATTTAAAAATTTTGCTCACAAAAATGGTTTTGTTTTTCGCTTCTCATGCCCTCAAACTTCCCCTCAAAATGGTAAGGCCGAAAGAATGATCCGCCGCATAAATGAAATAGTCCTTGCCTTACTCCACCATGCCTCCGTCCCTCTCGACTTTTGGGTGGATGCCCTTCACACTTCGGTTCACCTTCACAACATCCTCCCCACCAAACTTCTCCAATTCCGCTCACCAACTTCCGCTCTCTTTCTCAAAAATCCCTCCTACTCCCATCTTCGAATCTTTGGTTGTGCTTGCTTCCCGAACCTATCCGCCAAACGACCACACAAACTTGCACCCCGGTCCATTCGATGTGTCTTTCTAGGCTACCCTCAAGAATTCCGTGGCTATAAATGTTTCGATCCCTCTAGCGGTAAGCTCATCATTTCCCGTCACGTGACCTTCGATGAATCAGTGTTCCCATTCGCTACGTCCGCCACATCCCCACAACCAGTCCCCCTATCCTCGGCCACCCCTCCGCCTCCTTACCCTCTGCCCTTCTGGATGCGTTCCTCGCCCCACCACCTCCTGGCCCCACAGCTCACCAACAACCGACCCCGGACACCACCACTGCACCACCTATCCCCACCCCCCTACCTCTCCACGCACACCTGTCACACCCCATCCACCATCCCCACATTCCGCCCCTGCTGCTTCTGCTCACACACCTCATACCCCATCCCCTGCCACCAGGTCGTCCCCACACACCAGCCCCCCTCATCATCTCCCTGACCCACCACCATCATCCTTTCGTGACCACCAGATGACAACCCGTGCCATGAATGGAATTTTCAAACCCCGTGTCTTGGCCACTACGACAAAAACCCCCCTTTCCCCTATTCCCAAAAGCCCTCGCCTAGCACTCCAGGACCCTAACTGGGCTAACGCTATGACCGATGAATATCGTGCTTTAATTTCGAATAACACTTGGGAACTGGTACCTCGCCCCACCGATGCTTCTGTTATCCGTTGTATGTGGTTATATCGTCATAAGTTTAAATCTGACGGATCTTTGCAGCGCTACAAGGCCCGCCTTGTGGTCAATGGTAAATGTCAACAGGTGGGTGTCGATTGTGATGAAACATTTAGTCCGGTTGTTAAGCCGACTACCGTTCGTACGGTCCTCAGTCTCGCTATAACTCGGTCTTGGCCAATCCATCAATTGGACGTCAAGAACGCATTTTTACATGGGGATTTGGTTGAAACCGTTTACATGCAATCAACTGCCTGGCTTTGTCGACCCGACTGCACCGACTCATGTTTGTCGACTCCGAAAGTCTCTTTATGGCCTTAAGCAAGCCCCTCGGGCTTGGTACCAACGGTTTGCCACTTTCATTCTATCTAAAGGATTTTGTAGCAGTGTGTGTGATTCGTCTCTTTTTATCTATACCCATGGCACTGACACGGCCTATATGTTATTGTATGTGGATGATATTGTACTAACGGCCTCAAGCACTTCCTTACTCCGCACCATTATTGCTGATTTATCCGCGAAATTTGCTATGTCAGACCTTGGTAAGCTACATCATTTCCTTGGGATATAAGTCTCTCGTTCCAAGTCGGGTATGTTTTTGTCTCAATCGCAGTATGCCCGTGACATTCTTGGTCGCGCATCTATGACCGCTTGTAATCCCGTCACTACTCCTGTTGAAGCCGGGTCCAAATTGAGCTCCACAGCCGGCCCATTACTCGCTGATTCGACCCTTTACCGCAGCCTCGCCGGGGCTCTTCAGTATCTCACTATTACTCGGCCTGATCTTACCTATGCGGTTCAACAGGTTTGTTTGTTCATGCACGCCCCTTGTGAGCCACATTTTCAGTTCTTAAAACGTATTCTACGCTATGTTAAGGGCACCCTTGATTATGGTCTTACCCTCACCAAATCCGTCGAGCATTCTTTGACTGCCTATTCTGATGCTGATTGGGGTGGGTGTCCTGACTCACGACGTTCTACTTCCGGCTATTGTGTCTTTCTTGGTGATAACTTGATCTCTTGGTCCTCCAAGCGTCAAGCTACTGTATCTAAATCTAGCGCGGAAGCCGAATACAGGGGTGTTGCCAATGCGGTTGCCGAGACTAGTTGGCTACGTAACTTACTTTTGGAGCTTAAGGCTCCCATTACCCGCGCCAGCTTAGTTTATTGTGATAACGTCTCTGCTGTCTATTTATCCGGCAATCCAGTCCAGCACCAGCGAACGAAGCATATAGAGATTGACATTCACTTCGTTCGCGATCAGGTTCGTCTTGGGAAAGTCAACGTTCTTCATGTCCCAGCTGAATATCAATATGCTGACATCTTCACGAAGGGCCTTCCCAAGCACTTGTTTACACGGTTTCGCTCCAGTCTAAGCGTCCGTCCTTCTCCCGCTTCGACTGCGGGGGTGTATTAGTAAATATTATGTTATTGTATAGTGTATCTTCTTGTTATTAGTTAGCTTTATTAGAGATATAGTTGCCTTGTATTTAGGATCTCATATATTGTATTTATCTATATATATAGCTAATGGAAGATCTCCCAATTCAGGGATTATCATTATTCACATTCTTGTTTTAGATGGACTTATTTTGATCTGATTTTTAAGATAGGATTTTGTGCCTATATTATTGTCAAATGTAATTACTATGGTTCAGTGATTGTTACAGCTAATTATCATCGTAACTTGTTTTCCAAACGTGGTTACATTTAGCTGTAAATCGGGTACAAAACCTTGTCTTATTGATTCAGACCAAAAATAGTCCGTCTTAAGGGAGACTAACTCTTCTTATATAAACCAAATAAATGTTAAGTTTGATTTTATTTTCTTTCCCCTTATTCTTTTGGCAGACGGATATTCCATACCCAGATAAATTCCCGTTTGTGGTAATTGGAAACAAGATCGATCTAGACGGTGGAGCTAGTCGCGAGGTGAGGCTATTTAAAAGATAGTATTGTAAGTATTACTCCCTTCGTGCAATCATTTGTTTGTCTTTGATTAAAATACTTCTTACAAAGAATATAAAAGACAAAGAATCGAATGAGACGAAGGGAGTAATATTTATATTTTTCTTATATTATATGGTTTTCTTGAGTAATACTCGATATAATCTGTGTTATTTTCACGAGATGTAAAAACAAAAAGAAACATAATTAATTTGAAAAATGATAATTTAAGTATGGAAATGAAGGTGGAAAGCAAAAGAGCAAAAGAGTGGTGTAATTCCATCAAAGGACCATTAGGCGTAGTTCCATACATAGAAACTTCAGCTAAAGAAAATCAAAATGTAGATGAAGCTTTTTTAGATATAGCTGAAGTTGCACTTTTCCTTGGATGTCCACAAGACATGTAAGTCAACTCCAATTACTTTATTTTCAAAATTGCAATAAACTATTAAGAATTCATTATATCATGTGGTATCAAGTAGGGCTAATATAAGTTATTCTATCATATTTGTAAATTATATGCATCATATACATATACAAAATTAAATATAGTATAAATATTAAAACAAATCGATCATAACTTATTTCCCACCCTTTTCTATAAATGTGTCCTCAAATTTTAATTTTTCTATGTATTATTCAATCACCCAAAATAAAATAAAACAAAATAAATATATACGTAGGTCAGGTATCTATCAAAATTGTTGTGTGACTTACAATAAATCAATAACCCTAGCTATTTCATAATAGCTCATACACTTCATTTAATGATAGTATTAAATAAGTTAATTATATAAAGAACTTCTATTGTAAAGTAGTGTTAAGATCCTTTAGAGGTTGGATAATTATGTTCCCACTTTTAAAAATTGATTCGTTTAGTTTGTGCCTTTAAATATGTGAATAAATTTTTTTCGTGATCTCATTATATATACACAAAACTTTCAAGTTTTAACACTTCTTTTATCTACGATGCAGCTACTATGAAAATATGGCGGGTTCTCTTATCGAAATTATAGAGCCACAAAATAAAGGATGTTCATGCTGATCCGAGACTTTTCAAACATCTTCAATAACCTAACAAATCATTTTGGATATTGTTTAATTCTTTTATCAATTCATTAAATTATGTCAAAGACGACCTCGTTTGGTTGCTCCTCCACATTCATGGGAATTTCATAATTCCATGAATTGACTTTTTAGAATTTTGTTTAGTTGCCCTAAATAATGCAAAATGGGGGAGTTTTCAACCAGTAGATGATGGGAACAAGGATTATACATCGGAAGTAGTACCTCATACTAGTATGAATTTGAGTTTTTGTGCATTTTTTTCGAGTTTTTTAAATTTTATATGTGGTGTTCTTTTAGTTTTATTTGTAACTTTTTGAGTTTAATGTTCAAATTAATGAACTGAAAAACTTGATAGTAAAACTCATAATTTTTAATACTAAACTCAAAAACTTTATTGTAAAGCTCAAAAACTACATTATCTGTGGTAGTAGATTAGATGTATAATTCACTTACTGCTAAATGATGTAAGAGTTTTATTACCTAGCCCCCGCGGGTAACTGAAACTCCTTCATCCATTTTCCTCCTAATTTACCCATCTACCCTTTAAAATACAGATTTGCATATTACGAAGGGATCGGATATATTGGTAATTAGAAATTATGATCATGTGAATTGACCCAAAGTTCAACCAATTACTACATGAGACTGTGAGATCAGTTTAATTCAGGGGAAAACCCCTCCCTTGAGACAACCAAATATGCTTTTATCAATTCATGTGAATTGCATATGAGAGTTAGATTCCATTAAGTTGCAAATTACCATATAAATCCAACACTTTTTTTTACGGGAGTAGAGAATTAGAAAATTATCACAATCTAGCGGTATAGGCTAGTTTATGAGCTTTAATGTTCAAAGTCCTACGAATAAAAGAAACGGAAATACAATGAAAATTACTAGCGACGTCTAAAATATCCTTGATTATCGATCTCGAGGTATGCTTAACTTGAGCGATCCCTACCAATTGAGAAAAAATCTATTAGACAGTCAGAGTTGGTAAATTCAAACACTTGCATGAATCAAACGAGGCCTACAAATGTCATACACAAATCTTGCTATTCCATCGTTCTTTAGAAGTAGCTTCTAACTTGAGATTAGGCTTGAGGTTATGTGAACTAATTTAGTAATCATATCCTGAATTTAAATCTCGTCAGCGTTAAAATTGTCATTGTGTCTCCCATTACACTAAAAAAATCTTTGAGATTAAACATGACCACAGATTGGGTCTTGCGGTCTTGGCCACAGCCCTAAACCGTCTCGTAGAAACGTTATGTCTTATTCACCCTAACCACTTCCTTATTTATGAAAGCAACAACCATGTTGCTTATTTGGCAGACAATCCTTAAAAGTAGGTATTTGATGGGACTACAACTTTTGTTGGAATTAATTGTTTAAACTTTAGACAATTCCACTCACTCATATAAATTAGTGAATTACAACAAATAATAAATACACGGTCTACTTTATACAAAAGTTTACAAAAAAAATACTTCACAAATAAATAATTAAGTGAAAAATAAATGAAATAAAAAACAATTAAAAATATAATGATATGATTAATCAATAATGTTTTTCATCAGTATTGATTAAATTTTACATCTGGTAATTTCAAAATACAAATCATTACAAAATATAATAATCTTGGAAACAAAATATAAAAAAATTTTGGTGGCTCAAAATAATATCAAAATGATAAATACTGACTTCATACTCTATAAAAATTACTGTTGTACAAAACTTTTAAAACTATGAGATTGGATTCATACTAAAAAAAATTCTTTTGAAAAGGATGCTACAATAATGAAGATCACAATTATAATGTCAAAATAAAATAAAATTCTAAGCATAAATCTCAAAGATTAGATTTTTACATAAAGAACAATTAATTTATCCACTATGAAGAAAGTTGAAACATAGTGGAGTAAATTAAATAAGAGTCGTAAAATCAAATGCATGTATAAAATTATGAAATTCTATTAAATTAATTACACAAACTGGGTTCAAAAATGATATGACACTATCAAAACTTATAAAAAAATATAAAATATAATCAAACCTTATAAATTGGATAACCTATTTATCACATTGTACAAACATATTATTCCATCCAATAAGGATGGGTTTCACCCGAAAATCCTTTAATTTAATTTGAAAACAAATAGTATTGAAAGATTTAGATTACTGAGTTTCTCAAATAAAGGGGTTAAATAAGAAGTAAGAGGAGATATTGCGGGTAGATGATGAGTTGAGAATTTGCAGTAAGGATCATCTGTCCAGAAAGTGAGACAGATGATCCTTACTGGAGAATTTGAGATCCCTTGGTGAGGCGGCGTGAAATGCTTTGAGTGAGGTAAGTTGTACTTTAATTTACACTACGCTAATTAATGGCCAAGTCGCTACGTTCGACCCAATTTGTGCATAATTCAAGTTACAATATGTCTCTTTAAGAGTTGTAAAAAAAAAGTATCTTAAGATAATACCAAGCCTTGCTTAAAATGGGCCAAAAACTATCACGTGGTGTAAATAAAGACAAAATCAAGTGGTGTTAATAAAAACAAAACTTTTAGTATAACCAAGGCAACAAATAGAGTAATTTGGTATATATTTGACCCATTATTAATCTTAAAACGGATAATGTCCGTCTTTAATGAGAATTTTTGTTAAGACAAATATACCCAGCTTAACTTAAAACGGGTCAAATAACTTGCCACTGACATGAATAAGTTTTTACTAATACATAAGCATTGTGTTTTGTCTTATATACGTAAATGATATGTTATTAATTTTACCCGGTTAAGGGTGATACTTCATTCTTAAACGAGAATTTGTGTTTAAGTTAAGGAAATTACACTAACCCATATCAACAAGTCAACAATTATATCCATTTTAATTTAAAATAAATTAAAAACATACCACTTATATAGATATGACAAGTTTTTTTTTTTGTTAATTTCAATTCTAAACATTTTGCTTTTGTTTTCTCTATACAACTGATACTTCGTATATTATTTGACCATTCGGTTTAAATGAAACTTCTTGAACCTATATACCACGCTCACAAGTACGATATAATATATGAACACAATTGTTTGACAAGCCCATATGTTTTGTGAAAGATAAATAGTACGTAGGCATATCATATTGCCACGTTATAGTTTAATCGTCTTTTGTTAAAAAAAAAAATTTGACAAGGGGAAGAAAATAGAAATATAAGAATTTCAATATATAATAATTTGACTGAATTGTCTTAAATATACATGGGATAAATTTTTCATTTAGACCCGTTTCAACTAAATAGAAATATGTACTAAAAGAAAAAATGGGTCAAAATATTCATTTTAAACATACACGATTCACGGGCTTGACAACATTTAAAATAGGTTTTAACAATTTAAGCATGCGTGAGATTATCATACCCGTGCCATCTCTCTAATTTTGTGTTAATTTTCATTCAAAAAAATTTGTTTTATATTATACAAGTCGGGCATTTTGAAACCGCCCAAGTTATAAAAGAAAGAAGAAACTCTAACTTAGCTAACAAGAGGACATAATGTACTATAACCGTTCGACTAATCGACCTTAGATAATGTAGTATCTATGCTAAGTGCAAAAATAATTTATTATTCAAATCTAAAATATGACTTTTTTATAACTCAATATTTACATTCGCAATTTAAAATTAGTAAGCAAAAGGAGGGAGATATGTACTTTATTTTAAAAAATCATTCATAAATATAATTAATTTAGGAAAAGATAATTAACAAATATAAAACTTAACCATGAATATTTTACGTTTCTATAAGAAAAAAGTTGAAATAGCATACCCGTGCAATTTACAAGGGATTAAAACTAGTTTAACTATAAACAGTAGGTCTTGCTTGTAACGGGTCGGATCTCGCGACGGGTATTTTGTGAGAGGAAATGGGTAGAGGGGACAAGGTGGGCACCCCCCATGTGCTTCTCCACTCACCCTTAATGGGTATTTTGTGAGAGAATATGGTACCCGTCTTAAGCTTAAGACGGATACCCCCGTCTTAAATGAGAATTTGTGAACTATAAAACAGATACGTCCGTTTTAAGAAGAGTAGCGGATTTTCAAGTGGGTCTATGAATAACAACCTTGTGTGCAACCAATATTTCCATTAAACTCCAAATCCTCTACTTGCTTAAAAAACATGGCTTCTTCTACAGCACTACGATGTTCTTCAACAATTTGCAAATTACCAATAACAAATTCAGTACCTGTTATGACAGAAACGAGAAAGAATAATAAAAAACAATAAAGACGACAACACACAGATTTACGTGGTTCACTAACGGTGTGTTAGCTACGTCCACAGGGCAGAAGGGAGGAGAGTTTTATTAATGTTGAGGAGTATTACAGAGTTTTCAGATTCAGATTCAGAAAGTTATGATATGCATAACTGCTAGGGTTAGGCTTAGAGAGTTTATATACTACTCTCTAATACGGTAAGACCTCATACAGAAAACCTAGAAAGGCCCAAAACAGACCATAGGCCCAAGACAGAAACCCTAGCCCAAACAGATTAACGGATACCGTTTAGGTTTCGGGGGCGTTGCCCCCAAGCCCCCACTAGGGCGTTTCACCCCTAGACCCCGACTCGCTGACCGGTCAGCGAGACCCCCGCATTGTCACTCGAAGTGGCAACTAAACCGATTCAAGGTATTATTCAATAGTACCCTTTAATTGTAAACCCTTCTCCATCTCCTTTTCATTGAATTATAATCGCTTTAATCGTCTCTCTATACGTTCTTCAGCTGCTACTTCTGGTATCTCTCAACCCATTTTTTTCTCCAATTTTTGTAGTTTAAATTGTTTGATTTTAATTATATTTGCGTATATATTTTCTGGGTTGTCTTTGAATCTGTGTTCTGGAGATGGGTTTGTAAATTATTTCTCTTTCAAGTACTGCTTAGTTTTAGTTTGGTTCCATTCATTTTTGTTTCGGTTAGGCCCCGTTCTTTTGGACTTAATTTTAGTTTGGTTCCGTTCATTTTTGTTTTTCAGTTCAGTTTAGAAGGTTAAGTAGTTTCAATTCAAAGAACGCGGCTTTTTTTTGTTCTTAATAAGCGGTATATTAATGAAAGATAAACAAATGATTGAGACGGAGGGAGTATAATAATTTGGTGAAATCTGCTATTACAGCTTTGTTGTAGTATAACTTCCCTACGATTCGAGGTTTTTTGGATCTGATGCAGCTTGTTGTAGTTATGGTTGTGAGATTTTTGGGTGTTTGTGGAGGATTAAACTTGCTGCTGGACCTGCTTACTAATTGCATCATTAGCCGTGAACACGGTTTCAACTTAGAATTTAGCTGACATTCTTCAAGGAAGGAGGCGAATATACAAACGGGATAGGGACGGAATTAATTCAATGAGAAAGGCTTGATTTAGGGTGTCGATTATAGATTATACGGAGTATCACTTGTCATATATAATTTCATTATTGCTCCTCGTGGGAATATAGTAATATACCGATTAGACTTGAAGAGTGGAATATAATGTCTGCTCTTCATCCCAACGGCCTAAAGGACAAATGAGAACTCTGTTAGCAGTAACTACGCCTCTTAGAGGTATCAACACTTTTGTAAACCTCGGGAGTAATTGAGTAGACTTGCGTAATACAGAGGCACACGGCTCTATGACTAAAGCTTTTGTAAACCTTTTTGCCTAAAAACTTCCCTTTTAGCTTCCGTACGCCAAAACTAACATACCCCGTCCATGTGTGTGTGTGTGCGCGCGCGCGCACACACAGACGCACACACACACACACGAGACTCTTACAGCACTATCAATCATGGTTTGTCAGCTTATTTGATATTATAGTTGAACTTGGAATTAGTGCTGTTCACCAACATCACTCTTATTATATTATGCTATTGTATGTTAAGTTTCAGCAACACCTGCCGAGGGATTGGCACCAGCAATTTCTCTCACTGACAATGCTCTGAAGCATTTGAGAAGGATCCGAACTGACCGGGGTGAGGATGTGACCTTAAGAGTTGGAGTTAAGCAAGGTGGATGCTCGGGCATGTCCTACATTATGGATTTTGAGAGTCGAGAGAATACAAAGCCAGTTGACTCTGTGATTGAGCTTAATGGGTTTACCATTGGTGAGTTTTACTTTGTCTCATTCTATATTTTTGGATTGATGTTTTGTCGCTACATCGCGAGGGTGACATAAGGCCAGGGTATACAGTGTCTGTTGGTGACTGGCACCTTGTGATAGTCATCTCGTTCAACTCTTTCATGTGTCCTAAATTATCAATGCAGAAAGTTTCATGTGTCCTAAATTGGTAATCAAGGTTTTGAGTTCGCCTATTTTTGAAATCTGGATAAGTGATTTCCTGTCAATGGGTACAGATCCGTAGGGTCCTAAATTTTTAGATTCCATATCCGACTAGTGATTATCATGCTCAACGGGTTCGAATAACGTTTAGTATTCGCCACCATCCCATATTATTTGTGACGTCAAATGAGATTGGGCTTGAACATTTCAAGGCTTTGTTACTCGGACACTTCAGTTTGATCACGAGTAGCGTGTCCAACATGAAGTGTCCGACACAACCTCGACACTTCATTTTACACTAAAAAGTTGAAAATTTCCAAGAAAACAACCTATCTGACACTTCAACACCATTTCGTATCCGGCACTTGCAGCTGAGCCAGATTAATTCAAGGTGAGATTTGAGTTGGGAGATCTTGTACTCTAGATTAGCGCCGTATAAATTTGTGTCCTGCATACTACTAATATTCCCATGTGTTAATTACTTAATTGTCAGATTTGTAGTGTGCTTTTCCACCTTTTAAGCAAAACTCGTCATAATAACCTATGGCATTTCAACTGTACTGCAGTCTGCGATCCGAAGAGCTTGCTATTCCTATATGGAATGGAGCTAGATTACAATGATGCCCTTATTGGCGGAGGCTTCTCTTTCCAAAACCCGAATGCTTCAAAAACCTGCAGCTGTGGGAAATCGTTTGCTGCATAGCTCAAAAAGATCAAACCATGTATAAAATGCTTCAAGACTCGTGTATTATAGGATGTTTTTCTCGTATCATGATATGCACGAATAGTGATAGGCTTGCCTATGACGATCATTGTTAGTGCAATCATATTTCTGGAAGTACTGTATATTCTGGATATTGCAGCTTATGAAACTCTTCAAACATCAATACATTGCTTAAATGCACCATTATAGAATGATTAGAATCAGTAGTTTTGTACCAAATCTCTTTAATTTACAGTACCTGTAACTCAGCAAAACTGGAGCTGCTAATTCTACACTTCTACTATTCTAATAGTCACATCAACTTTCAAATATATTCTTCATTTCATCACCAAAACAGAAAGTACGAAATTACAGATAATGCACTCTTTCATGTAATTTGTGTTATTACATGAATTCTTGCCTAAGACCGTCTTAAATTAGAATGGTTCTTACGCCTGATTTGAAGGTGAAAAAAAAAGAGGTCATAATTTAAGATGGTCTTAAGCTAGACCAACTGTATCAGAAAATTTTCATTTCTTGTCCAGTAAAGCCAAACACATTCTCTAGCACAATAATTTTCCGAAATCACTGTTTACTTATCAACTTACTCAAAAGTTTTATTATCCATATCACAATTCATTTGGGCCGGAATGGTAGATTTGTTCTAATTTCCCAGTATTCTCGGGTCGCTGGCGACATTAGCTAATTGAGCTATTCCATATTTGGTAATTACGCAAGATTCAAAGTACAGATACATTATACAACACATCAGGGCCATCATACTAGAAAAATCACATATTTGGATTCATATTATTAAAAAAAGGGAAATCCGATGAGCTCGAGGAGCAAATGCCGGAAATACAACAGAAACAAATAATCTACTGGTAATTCGCTCCGCCACTTTTGGCAGCAAAATTGTAATTCTTATTTCAAACAAATAGGGGGAAAGGAATTCCAGCCCGTCAGTAATACAAAGTACAGAGTAGAGGCTTAATCTGTCTTACAAGTCTTTTAAGTTTGCTGTCAAAACCCCAGGTTATAATCTCACAAGAAGTTTCTGACGTCCAATGATTTGACATCGGGCATTGCCTCGTCCTGGAATTCCTCCCTAATCATGGTAGACAAAATGAAGGTTGGCTAGTCAGTGAGAATGCTTGATTGAGAAAACGATGAAAACATCATTCACAACTACACTCGGCAAAAGAAAAGGAGTAATTCTAGCTGCTGAGGTAAAAAAAGTAAAAAAAAATCTATATGAACTACAAGGAAACGGACTTATACTACTATCATGAGATCTGAAGGAGACAATGCTTATCTCGCTTGTTGCCTCTTTAAACTCCAGAACCCACAATTGATCATGCTAACAAAATACAGAAGAAAAGCTCTTTATTTGCGGCTTTTTTCAGAAGTGCAGAAAGATCAGGAGTAAAGACTAAGGAGCTATGATACTCCAACATGATGTTGTGCCTGACACGTGGCGAGGTGTGGCACTTGATTTAGAAAATTTCACAAAATATGGATACGGTCATTGTATCGTGATAAAAGCTGTAGAAACAGACATGACACTTCTCATAATTTCTGTGAGAAGGCCAGAAGGGCGGACTTCTACACAGTTACAACTTACAATAGTTTGTGGTTCTGACGAACTAAAAGAGGTTTTTATTTTTTAAGAAAAAAACAGTTACAAAGGGTCTTTTTTAGTGCTTGATGAACAGGCTAAAGGATCTTTTTTTTTGTTTCCATAATTCAAATGGAGCCAAAGACTCATTACTCTTTGGTTCTTGATTATGATGGAATAAATCAAAATGACTCACTAAAGTGGTTGTGCTTCTTTCTCTTGTGAAGTAGCTGTCCTCCGATGCAGTTTTTGACACAATTTTCATCTTGGGTCATTCGGAAACAGACTCTTTGTATTGCTAACACAAGGGTAAGATTGCGTACATCCGAACCCCCCCCCCCCTACCCCGCAATATAGGCACTAGGGTAATGTTGTTGTTGTTGTTGGTAGTGCAGTACTGGAAAGTAGAAAGGACACAAAAGTACAAGAGCTGACGGAACTCCCATTTATAAGCAGAAACAAGTTTTCAGATATCGAAGTTAGAAGGCCCAAAGTCAATCCTTTAACAAATGAAGAAAACCTATTAACCTTCCACAATCTCATTGCCGCAGCTACACTTATCCCATCCTCAGTTTATTAAAATCTCACGTTCATATCTCACTCCCAACTTTCATCCAGCACCAAACAATATCAAGTCCCTTACACTTCCATCTTTTGCGGTTAAGTTCTTCGTTTCAACCTCCTTCCCAACTCACTTCTTTCTTGTCCATGTTTTCATCCAATTATGATAACTTATCCTTGCGGTGGCGGGGATATATCAACCCTCAGCATATCTTACAGGTGTCACTTAAAGTGTTAACATGCAATTCACCGGCAATCTGACGCAAAAGAGTAACATGGCTAAGGAGCAACCACTCTCAATAAGTCCATTACACTACATAGTGTGATCAAATATCTGTTCTTCCACCACAAATGATAGCTATAGATAGCCCAACAAGTGAACCATTCCCTACCTCCCACCCTTCTACACTTTCCATTTGTTAAAACAACGGATATTATTCTTTGCATCTATTACATTTACAATGAATTTCGTACAGTTACCTTTCTCTAGCTCCCTTTAAAAGTTCTCTCCATCCCCAAAGCATAAGAATATGAAAGGTAATTTCAAAAGAGATTTACAACAGGTGGTTGCAAAAGTTTGTAAATAATAATCTCGTTATCTATAATAGTAAGAGAAGGCCTAAAAGTCAACAAGGGCATATAAAAAAGTAAGACAAGGCATGAAGAACACAGAAAACATACTTCTTCTTCTGCGCTTCCATGGCTTCAACGCAATCCTTCTTCAAATTTTCCAGATGAGCTCTGGCAATTGTAAGGTCCAATTTTTCCTCATATTTGGGCATATCTTTCCTGCTAATTCCAAGCCTGTTTGATCCAATGATATTGATGATTAAGATAAAGACAGAACCAGTAGTGCTTGTTACTGATCAATGGTTTGAAAATAGACGCTGAGCAAAAAAAACATAGTTAAAGGTTGCAGATTATAAAGATAGCCCTTTACTTCTTGTTGCCCTTATCATACTCAGCCGTCAAACGAGCCATTCCTTCTTGATCATCTCTCATGAGAGGTTTCTTGATTTCCTTTTCAACTTTCTCCATGGCTTCAAACATCATTTTCTCTATGCCAATGTTATCAGGTAAACCCGCCCTGCATAGTATCAACAAGAAACTCACATAAATCAGCCACATTCCATTTGGGCGTAACTACTTTTGGATAGATTATGCAATTAGTGTAGTCAATACTCAGGGAACAGCGTACTTACTTGATCCTCATCTCCTGCAATGTAAGAAGATAGGTGCGAACATCAGGAATACCCTGTGTTCGGTTCTGAATTGCATTTTTTATTTTTTGAGACTCGGTTAAGAGGCCCGCCCTGTATATAGTGATCAATATAAAGTAAGAATAAAACAAATACTGAAATCTAGTAGCAGATAACAAACAATGCTATGAAAAGCCAGTATGAAATTTTGATCACAGAGACTAAAGCACCCCTATCTTTGTTATTTAACAGATAATACTCAAATATTATTCTATATTTTTATGGCTAACAAAGGAACAAGTGATTCCAAACACATAATCCCAAGAACGAAGCCAGTAAAATAATAACTATATGTATGCTTTATTTCTATCTATGCATCTTAGCATATTAAGATGCATACTTATTCGTACCGTGTAAATTGAAAAATAAAATCCAGGAACAGGGTTTCTTTGACCATTATATAATCCCTCGTAGCATTCCGTGCCATTATATTTAAACTATGTATTCAATCTTACCATAAGTACTATCCTAAGCAACAAAATAGACTAAAACATCAAACAAAGTTATGAAATGAACTAAAAAAGTAAATGCATCAAACAATACTAAACGTGATTACATCATAAATCCATGGTACAGGGAAGGGGCAGGATTAAGACATACTTCTCTCGTGCCATCTTCATGACATCTGCATAGCGCTTTACAGCGGCAGGGTCATCTGGGTCAATGGTGATCTTCTCTTGTCGGAAAACACTAAGGGCAGTCTCAAACTTCTTCTTGACCTCCAAAAAGATACCCTTCAGCATCTCTTTTGAGTCATGTCAATGTCATAAACAAGAAAAATAAGGTATGTTACCAAGTAAGCAATTAGTGTTTTCTATACAAAAGCAGGTAAACTAAATGCAAATGGCGCTTCTTCTACTCATGGTAAGAATACTACTTCTTGAGGGGGGAAGGGTGCACAAAATGATTGAGGGCAGGAGAATAGAAGGAAGAGAAGATACTATCGCACTGAACAGATGGTTTGCTAGGTTCAGCTAATAAGACGAATCTCGATGTTGTATCATCAAGCCAAGTAAATACGATCAGAGATATGATATGCACAAATGACTAACACCTCCTTTCCCAAACCATAGAAAGAAGCCTAATATTTTAGGGTGCTTCTTGTAATAAAAATTGTTTAGGCTTCCTACCAGACGTGAGCAAGCTCTTAACTAGCAGCAACTCGACAAAAAAGTAGGGGAGATGAGGACATATTTAAAGAAAAAACACAGGATTGAGAGCATAATTATGCTCCCAAATGCTTAGGTTGTTCTGCCACATTGCATTCCATTCAAACACAAAATATTCATTTTGTTCCTGATTCCATTTATAATGACATTAGAGAAAGTAGCATGAGAGTATGAGACTCACCGTCTCCCTTTAGAGCTTTGGGGGCAGGAGGAGCAGCATCTTTGGCAAAATATCGAACAGCAATCACACGGTCTTTTGGTAATACAGTCTGAACATAGCATAGCTGCAACCACCATACAATTCATACGGCATATCAAACAAAATGTTCAAATGTATCACTTTATTCACACGATATGACAACAGTGACAATACCCCACAATCTCAAATGTAAACGATCCTACTCAAACCTCCAAAGTCCAAAGTATTAATAAATTAGATCTACCGAATGCCAAAAATCAGTGAAAATAACATTAATCCTTCACACAAGCAATCCTCGCAAAGGATACAATGTAATGTCGAGTACATGCTGCCCTATAGAATCCATCAAAATTCACAACAAACTCTTTTCACACGATCCGTAACCAACCTCTAGCACGATCAAAATAACTCGAAAGGCTTCTCCTTTTATACATCTCGGACACTAAAATGCGAAAACGAATACTTCCTCCATCTCATTCATATCGTCTCATTTACCATAGGATAGTCCAATTTCACCGCTATATCTCAAATTTACAACGATAAACATAATTTTACACATATTTGGAGAAGTTTTAAGGTCAAAGTTACAACATAAACAATCAGATCAAATCAAATCAATATTCATCGACTGCAAAAATGTAATACAATCGCAATTCACAAAATCAAAAATAAACTTATCAGAATTACAAAATCAACGATATAACCAAATCAAAAACGCAAAATAAATCCTAAATCAAATTCTAAATCGAAGAATGAAGAAATTAATGAAATGAAAAGGGAGAGTATAAAAAGAGGAATGAGAAAGCATACGTGCTTAGATTTGGAGAGAAATCGAGAGGCGAACGCCATGATCGAAGAAATGAAAATGGAGTGAGTGAAGAAAATGTTAGGGTTTGAAAATGGTGTTTTGTTGTGTTATGAACACAATGAAAGGGATCGAGTGTGATTGCGAAAAAAGGAGATGAGAGCACCACAGCCGTTCGATTAACTAATTCATCATTCGTCTCACAAATAGAGTATCCGTCTTAAACTTAAGACGGGTCAAATATATAATAAATTTTCTCATTGCTTAGAAAGTACCACTTTTTTCATCATTAATACCATCAGTCTATCATGCGTTAATATTTGACCCATTTAAGCAAGACTGAGTGTTCTGCTTTACATCTTAACCCTTCCTATTTCTATTCTCGTTTTCATTTTTTTTAAAAAGAAGATTTTACAATAATTTATTATTATTATTATTGCATGATATATTTTAGTCGTCATATTTTATATTATTAATTATGAAAATTAATATTAATATTTAATATTTTTTTAATACCCAATTTTATGACGGTCGTAAATATTTTGGATCATTTGTGAATTGTGGCGGCTGAAAATGTCTATTTCTTGATGCATAAATTCTTATATGAGATAAAGTGATGGACTAAGGCTAAAATCGACACTATTTTAGAATGAGATATCCGATTTTGACCTTGGGTATTTTTACTGAATAATTTCCACGCATTTTGGTGCCCTGAAGTTTGACATAATTAGACTTTAGTGATCTGAGATTTGTATAATTCCACTTTGTTATCCTGAGATTTAGACTATTTCCCACCTTGATGACCTATATATATAACAATTATAGAAAATTATACTAAAAATACATATTCAAAATTTTTTTGGCAAAATTATGTGATCATTCTATTTAATATCTAATTTTGCATTGTATTATGTTGAAAATGTAATTAATTAAGATACAAGTTGATTATTATATACTTAAAGTCACCAAAGTGAAAATAATCCAAACCTCAAGTCACCAAAGTGGAATTATCAAAACCATAGGGCAATAAAGTGGAATTAACCCAAACCGTAGGGCACCAAGTGTAAATTTTCATTTTTTATTTATTACTTAAGCAGTAGCAGAACTAAGGGGGGCCTAAACATGGGTTATTGTCCAGTTGTCCCGCTAGACAGTAAAAATTCGAAAAGCGTACCTAAATTTTTTTATTTTCTTAAAAATGGTCAAATCACCTAACCAACTACCCAATTTTTTGAGGGCATGGGCCAAGTCAGCCCGGACCATTTCTATGCTTGATTTTTTCTTTTGCTTCCGTGAGCCGGTAATCTCGGCATGTCATAACCCATATTGTTAGAAGCACACTTGGTTGATGATGCCAAGTTTCATTGTCATTTAATGGTTTACTTCTTAGTTATGATTTATATCATTTGAAGCTATCAATTATTTCTCAAGGATGGTGCAAGGATGATCAAAGATGAAGAAAGTCTTAGCCTAAGTCGAATGTTGTAAACGAAGTAGTGTAACATTCTTAGTTTGTCAAGTGACTGCAAAACCATGCAACAGTGCACGTCAATGTGACACTGTGTTTCTGATACAACGAAAGGAGAAATTTTCGAATGGGTTTATTTGTCAAAATACTCAACTATCTCTTTCTAAATGATTTCTGATTTTCAAAGAAACAAATTACAAGTTTGAAAGAGAAGAGTTTAATTGAGAAGCTAAGCCTACTTGGTTAATAACCAGTTCACTTGGTTAATAACCAATGGTCACAAGTAATTTATGATTCCCATAAAATTATGGAAACACACTTTGCTTTTCTGAAGAAAAAAAGGCAGCTCTCTTGAGCCTCACAAATCTTATTGTACTAAGGAGATTTTAAAATGATTCTTTATCATATTACCCATTGGATAAAAGAGATAGATGGTGTGTTGAGTTTCCTTCCTTTACACACTCTTTATCTATAAATAGCCTCACATTTTGCCATTCATAACCAAGACTTTTAAGAGCATTTATTAAGAAACTTTGCTAATAATTTCTGAGTTTAAAGCTTTGTTTTCAAGTTTTTGCAAAATCGTTTTAAGTTTAAAGTCTTCAATCATTTTTCAAAAGAGCTGTAAATCTCCATGTATCAGTTCGCTGCATTGTGACATCTAAGTTTGTTGCATGATCTCGTGTTTAAGTCTTAATTGTGATCTCCATGTTCATTAAGTGAACGATTGAGATTCAAGACTCTGTAAACCTGTGAGTTAGAACACAAAAACTCTTGAAGCGGAGTAGCTTTAAGTTTGAGTTCAACCGGGGTTGGTTGACGAGTTATTTTCATTGTAAGGGGTTTAGTAAGTTTGAGTAAATTTCTAAACAAGCAATAAAATAACATTGGACGTAGGCTTCGGAGTAGAAGCTGAACCAATTTAAAAACATCGTGTTGTTTATTCATTTACTTTCACATTTCGCTGCTTATTATTTACTTACTGCTCATCTCGTTATTTTGTCTGCGCCACAGTCTTCCATACTGTAACGTCATCTCGCTGCCTTGTTTGAGTCACAGTCCTTCATACTGTGACTTAGACCTGCTGTTACTTCTTGTGAACTTAAATTCAATTAAGCTTCTCAAATCTCGTACTTAATTGTTCTTGCTTGTGTTATCAAATAACCAAGTTAAGTAGAATTTTTTTAAAAGTACACCTAATTCACCCCTCCCCTCTTAGGTGTAAATCGTTCTTAACTCTTCACATATATATTTGTTGCAATATTTCATACACGGTGCTTGTTTGTTGGTAGACTTGACAAAATTGACCTGATTAATATCCGACCCGAAACCCAAATTGAGGGATCCGAGATTGACTTGTAACTCGAATTGAGTAATTGACTCGATCAATATAATCGACCGAATGTTTATTGTTGCACGCAGTTCGTTATCCCTAAATAATTTGATAATAACATCCCCGTAAATGATTCAAACCCGAACTAACCTGACCCAAACCCGATCCGAATGATTCGTTTGCCGTTCTATTCGTGAGCTCACTTGTACGGAATATATAATCAGCAAAAATTAGATATGCATACAGGAAGAAGTCACTGTAAGTGAGTTAACTCACATACAACATATGCGATTTATCTTTATTTCGTATTTTTCATGTCTAAAAACTAGTTTACCTTCTTCTCAAATAAAATAAAAAAATTCTTCTCCTTTGCTGGTTGTTCTTCAATCATCTTTTTAGTTTGTGACTAGGTCACTAGGAGGAAATCACAAATTAACAAAGCCTGAAAAGCCCATTGTAAACAACAAGGGTCGGGTTTGGGCTAATACAGTGGAACCCGTCTAATACTCTAGTTGGCTAAACCAGCCCGACTGTAGTATATTTGGCCTAACTTTATACATATGGACTGACGCAAGCCCGGCCTTGCTCGACCTATGATCGCCTCTAGTTTTTCAATCTTAATTCACCACTGGTTCAGTAGGTTTGTCTCCTAAACTAGAAATGTTGATTCCGCCTCAGTGGTGTGTCTTATACTGAGTAGTCCGTACTAAAAATAATAGGCCCTTTTTGGTAAACAGTATATTAGACGAGATTAGTAGATTTCGGCTTAATCAGTAGATTGACCAATCAATTTACTATTTTCAAGTGTTTGGTAAATCTTTCTTCTATTAAAACAGAAACAATTAAAGCATGGAGAATGATCCACGTATACATGCATCTTTCATTAGCAAAAGGAAAAAAAAGGAAAAGTATGAATTAGAAAACACGACCCACGTTCTCCACTTCTAATATTTTTCTTTCATTTTATTACAATTTACGAGTACTCCTCAATTGAACCAACTCAACCATTATTTTTAACAAAAAATGATAAACTAACATATGCTTATATTCATCGAAATTTCTACTGGCCTGAAAAAATATTCATCGAAATTCCTGAATCCTCAAGATACCACCGCTTTTCACTTTGGGGAAATGAGTGTCCACTTGACTTTTTACGGTCTACGAGACGATACTCTGACTATGCTTTTCTTCATTTATATATTATTTTTTTGTCTAAATTATAATTTTTTTAAACCTCTTTTCATAACACACGTAAATATGTCTATTTTATAAACATTTTTAAAAAAATTTGACTAAATATAACCACGGTCAATATTTAATAAGTTTGACTTTAAAAAGTGGATGAGTAATTTGGTGTGTATAAGAGGGAGGATATAATACAAAATTTTGAAAAAATTAGGGAAAAGATAAAAAAATGTCATGCACACAAACAAGTATGAGTATATGATCAATTAGTAGATTATACAATCAGTTATTGTACACAACTGGTATTATAGATTTGAAGCTTTATAATAAAGAAATTGAGCTTATATGTACATTTTACGAGTTTTATTGAAAAAAATCTGAGCGCCTTTATATAAATTTTAAACTCAAAATATTATAATGAAACTCAAAAACAATACATATAAGCTCAATTAGATTTTAATTTTGACACCTAATAAATTAAAATGTAAAGAAAAAAGTTTAAAAGTTCGAAAAGATTGCATATAAGCTTAATTGGATTGGCACTTTCTGAAAGAAAACGTGAAAATATGGTAGTGTTTGTTTCCATATTTGCCATAAATATTACAGAGTAACATATATATATATATATATATATATATATATATATATATATATATATATATAGAGTCAAGATCCGGTGCAAACGATCACTCGGTGGAAAAAGTGGAAACGACTTACTAATAAGTAAAAACTACACTCTCTCTCCTAATTATAACAACAATAGTCACTCACCATTATTTGTCATCTACAGACTACCCAAACCCAAATCCCACTTAATCATTCATCCCTATCTACCAGCCTACCACCACCACCACAAAACTACGGCAACCACCGCAATCACAACCAAAATTGCCGGTCTACCACCACCGAACACCTTCGTGAATTGAATACCTTCGTCGCCTCAATTATGCATCCCAAATCGCGACTATGTCAGAAGGAATTAGAGTCCTCGGCGTTTTGCGGGAGCCGTGTCACGCCTTATTCTCTTCCCTCTTCCGATCCCCTTCCGTTCTCGCCTTCGCCGTCGCTGAAATCGAAGGTTTTCCAACAACCTGAATCCTTGCGCATCACGATTTTCGCTGGCGGTGCAAGGCGGCTGTTGATAATGGTCGGAAAGGAGCTGTGCGTGGTTTTTAATCAAACGAAATTTAGTGTATCTGGTTTATATTATGACGTATCTCAAGCCAATTTTGACGTACCTAGTAAGTAGTTTTGTGTATCTATATCAATGTACATTTAAACAGTGGGTAGTTACACAAAACTAGTCATTCGGTACAACAAATTTGATATAGGGTACATCAATATTTAAACCATATACACTAATTTATTAGCTCCAATAGTGATGAATATGGTGATAAGGACAGAGAAAGCAAAGTTGATGATGAAGAGGAGGTTTCTTGTGGTGCGAATTGGTTTGACGGCGCTGCGGAATAAGGACAACGACGACGATCTTTCCGCCAATGTCCTGTCAACGGAGCGGTCTGTGTCGGAACTCGGTGTCGTCGATCAGTGTTGATTGTCGGATTCTGGCTGTGGTGGGTAATGACGTGTATTTTTAATTTAGTGCGTAAGATATGTGAATTGATGTCAGGGACATAAATATGTGATTGGAGATACAAATAGTTGTCTGTAAGTCAGGCGTGGGTTATTTGGGTACATATAGGTCGTTTCCACTTTTTCCACCGAGTGGTCGTTTCCACCGGATCCTAAATCTATATATATATATATATATATATATATATATATATATAATTCTATATAGGGTCAGGATCCGGTGAGAACCACTAACATAATGAGAACCGTGAGAACCCTTACTAAATCTCCACCAAATCTTGTTTCGAAAGTTTTGTTGGATCATTTACCATTAGTTTAGTTTATTCAAGCAAAATACTTGGAGTAACTAAACAAAATTTATTGATTATATTAAAAAATATGTACTTAATGTACATAAATTCAATTTGTACACTAAAATTATTCTAAATGCGTAAAAACGAGCACTAGGTGCACGAAAATTTCTACATGCATGAAAACAGTTACTAGGTGCATGAAAATAACGGACTCTAGATGCATTAAAATGAGCACCAGGTGCATTAAAATTGTTAGATGCATGAAACTGACTACTAGGTGCATGAAAACTAATAAATCGTATTTCACCTCAATTTCCTGTCAGTAAATTATATTTTTTTGACCAAGATGTATGTTATCTAGCCATAAAATTCTACGCCGAACCCAAAAATGTCCTTATTTTTTTAAAATAAATTTCGTAAGGCGGAGTTCTCACGGTTCTCATTATCTTAGTGGTTCTCACCGGATCCTAATTCTATATATATATATATATATATATATATATATATATTGTACTATGTATTTATTGATTTTTTTTTTCGTCTTCATATACAACATAAATGCAACTTTTTTTTGTATGTGAAATGAATAGTTACAACACCATATGAGATCTTATATTTAATTATTGATTCATGTATTCGATTAAATTATTTAATCTGAATTCATTAAGCTAAATGCTGACGGGATTTACAATTATGTACATGTTTGGAAAAGAATACTGTGTGATGTGGGTAGAGATGCAGAACGTTGTGAACTTGTGATAAATGACAATTGGTCGTATAAGTTTAATGGGTTGGTAAAAGATCGCAAATTTACATTATAACTGTCAAATCCGTCTTAATTTTAAGACAGATTAAGTATCATATAGAATAAAAATATAATCCATTGAGATTAATAAAAGCTTTGTCCCATTTATGCAAGTTGAGTATTATTTGACCCGTTTTTGTTTTTTGATTGATATCCGTTTTAAGAAAGACCTATTGGTAAAAATAAACATATATATAAAACAATTTGTTATAATTAAGTGTCCTATATTAAAAAAAAAACACACACAAAATGGCAGCGTTATTGTTACGACAACATTTTTTAACTATATTACTATATATACTATGAATTTTTTTTAAAACATGTAGTTATTAAACTACAATTAAAATCTTGGTGATTAAACAAATATAATGTTTTCAAAGAAAAATAATGCTTCTATAACCTTTCTAATTATGGTAAAAGTTTTTAAAGATTGGCCTCCAAAAAGTTAAGTAGGCAAAATTGATTAGATTGAAAGTAGTATATGTTAAATAATATAAATAATATTTTTATTGAACAATTAAGCTCAATTAAGCTAAGTAATAGTTTATGAGTTAGTTTACTTAAACATTAAGCTCAAACTATTTCAAAATAACTCAAAAATATTACATATACACTCAGTTAAATTTTAGTTTTGATATAAAAAAAAATTAAAATGTAACTTATAATCTTTAAAAAGTTCAGAGAAATATACATAAGCTCATTTATATTAGGTGTGATGTAGTATATCAGATGTATGTTTTTTTTTTCCCAATATACGAAACGTATTTTAAATACTAATAAGCCGCTTTCAGCCTGATATAATACCTTATTACCAGTAAAGTACCAATATACCAGGATTGACTAAAAGCTTACTCTTAAGATATACCCCCTCCGATTTTGAGTGTTCTTCCCCTTCATCTAATATATGTGAGGAGTATTATATTGAAAGGGGAAGAACACTCAAAATAGGAGGGAGTATACAAATACAAATATGCAAATAGTGGCGAAGTCAGGATTTCAATTTAAGGGGGACGAAAAATTTTAGGGGGTGCAAACGCCTTATAACATCAGTTATTAGTCAGGGTTATAAGCTAATGGTAGGGCAACTCTAATTCAAAATTTTACATGATTGTAAATTACAGTTGTGCAAACTATTAACAATGCAAATACGTATCCCACAAAAAACATAGCAATCATGTAATTTACAACCGTATTCCTCAATTATTATTTGAAAATCTCATGTCAAATTATACACGAAACAATCAAACCTTTTTAAAATGTCAAAATTTTTAAAACTAACCCGTGCATTTTTGCACGGGTGTAAAACTAGTGGCATATTATGATAGCACCATATTGTATTAGCCTATTCAGATTATATAGAAAATAATTCTAATTATCTTATAATCTGCTAATTACCTAACACCTTTTTAATCTGCTGATTTAATTTGATAGTCAAACCTACTACTAAAATCTGCTAACCGTATTCTTCTGACTTTATCTGATATTATAAATCTGCTTCTATTGTTTGCCAAAAACTAAGGCCATATTATGACGCGATATCTCAGAAGATTCTGTTTCCAGTATTTATCACCCTTCCATTTTCTGATTTTTCCTCCCCACACATTTGTTTCCATTTCATCTTCCTTCTAAAGTTGGTTAATTACGCATAAAAAAACGAGTAATTATACTTAACCAAAATTGCTAGACCTAACAATAGGATAATTAGGCATAAAAAAATGAGTCATTATACTTGAAAATGCTCATATAAAAGTCCTAGTAGAGTTTATTAGCTGATGCTACCTTGTTACTATCTTACAACAGCACAAGTAACATAACCAAAACTCCCACTAGAACCACCCTAGTAGAAACCAGGCTAACCCTGAATGCACCACTCTGTAGCTCGATCGGAAACAGGCATCCATTCCTGGAAACATTGGTGGTAGTGATCATGGCAAGGCCCTCAAATTGGCACGCTTCGACACTTTGCTCGTTCATTTGGAAGAACATGTTGAAGGCATATGAGATATTTCCATTAGCATCCAATTCATTGCAAGATGATCCATAGTCTAACGGTGTGCAGTCTGCACTTTGGCATGCATAACTCATGGCATTACCTATTTTTTCCGGGTTTTTGGCCTCTTGGTTGTAGATGCACCATTTCGACTCCATGTATTGCACACCCTTGGCTTCGATAAGCATCTTGTCGTTGCCCTTTCCTGTGAGGTCCATTGCGAACTTGGGTACTCCGTCGTAGCGAAAGATTCCCCAGTGTCTTTCAAAGCTCCCCGGAGCTATGCTCTTCATGTTCTCGTCAAGGAGACCAAAGAGGTATACCTGTAATAATTTTTAGAAAATTTCGCATTTTTAGATTTTAAAACTCACAAATTCTTCGTCTAGCAATGGTTGTAATTTCATACCATATTTTCCAGCTGCCGCATCAGGGCATTATCACATAATCATATATTCCCTCCATCCCGGTCAATTGTTGTCCTTTCATTTTGGCACAAAGACCGAGTAAAAAAGTGGGGGACTATTTGTAATTCCACTTAGTTGGTGACAAGTGGAGATAGCCACATACCTTCATAATATAGAAAAGACAACAATTCACTGAGACACTCTAAAAAGGAATATGAGTATATGACAACAATTGACCGGGACGAAGGGATATGAAACTTTTTAGTTCTCATCGATATAAAAAAGTTTTGGGCTTTTTGTATTTTTTTTGGCCCATTTCCCCTCTCTTTTCTTCACATGTGATTTATTAAATAATAAATTGGTTTCATGTAACTGATATAAGGAGCTTTTTGTTTTATAAAATCAATGGATAAGAAGCCCTTATTAACTCTTAGAGATCTAATAATATGAAACGGTTTCTCATAGAGTAAAACACAAAAAAAAGGTCTTATATTGTTATTGATTGGCGCCACTGGTTGGTACCAAGTCTCGATACAATCCTCTCACATGCTCTTATGCAGAATCCATCATTTTAATGGATCGGGCCTCATATGTCTGTGTCTGAGAAGTGATACCGAGACTTGATACTATCCAGTGGCGCAATCTAATCAAATATTGTATTACCTCCATGGAGCCTGGCCTCATAGGGGTTCCTTTGTTAGAAACCAATTTCTTCATCAAACCATCATAAAATTTATGGGAAATCTTAGAATTAGCTTTGATGTGTCCATCAGTAGGCCATCCAATTTCTCCAACAATAATCTTCATATCCCCATAACCACTCTTCTTCAACGACCAAACAAGCGTGTCGAAATTCGCATCAAACACGTTGCTATACGTATGACTCTTATCTTGAATGGTCTTACCACCTCCACCAAAGAAAGCAAAATCCTCTGGAAAGTCTGGATTTAGGTACAGACTAAGGAATGGGTAGATATTTACGACAAAAGGCGCCTCATTTTCGTTTAGGAATTGGAGAATTTCTAGCATTTTGTCCTTTATGTCTGCTCGAAAATCACCATTCGAGGGCGTGTTTGAGCCTGATTCATATACATCTGCATTAAGGGGGACTGAGGCCTTTATATTTGTATGACCAGCTTCATTAAGAGCCTTTTGAACGTTTTGTAATGCTGGGTATGTTGTATGCTTGAAGCTGTCATTATAAGTTGCCAAAAATGGCTCATTTCCTACTGCCACGTACCTGAAATACATACCAATTCTGTTTATTTAAATTCTCGTATAAGACTGTCTAACTATACTCGAATTTTATAATATATAGGAAGTTATTCTTTCAGTATTGAGAATGTTCATGATATTGTTTTTCGAGAGACTAATTACTCCTATTAGAAACTGTCACATTCAATATATTTGTGCCTTGTATATACGCGTGCCACAGTCGACCGAACTGACCTAAACTATATCTAAAATTGTCTGTAATATGATCATATGATGGACGAATCCAAATGACTCGTTAAATTGTTCGCGGTACTTATATTATGTTCGATGAACCTATTCTCTAAGGAAAAATAATTTACTCCTGTAAACAAATTACTTTATCGTTTAAATGCATAAATAAAATTGCGAATATTTGATCTACGCAATAAAACATAAGGGATCATAATATCTTACTTAATGTTAACTCCTCCATCATAGAGATGTTTGGTAACATTTTTCTTAACCCACTCCTTAGCATGACTAGCCTTGTTCATCCGTTCAAGCATGTCGTTAGGGATGGCGACCATGACTTCAATACCGGTTCCAGCCAAGGCGCCAAGCGTAGACGAGTCAGCATCGAAAAGCTTAATCTTTTTTATGCCATTATCCTTTAACATACCGACTACATTGGATGGTGGCAATGGGTTAGACGCCATGTTTCCCCAGTTCACTCCAACCCTTACTTCATTCGCGCTTGTGCTAGCCAATATCATTAACAAGGTCCATGCCAAATAGATCATGGCTCGAACCATGGTGTCGATGGTTCGAGACTACCGTCTAAGGAAGGTTTAAGAAAAAAGTAGTATGTATACAAGTAGTTGGACTATGAGATTTTAGAGATGTTCAAGAATTTGAATAGCAAAATTACAATGATGGCTTTAGTAAATTGTCTCAAAATAGAGTATCATATGCCACTTGAGATTAGTTAGTTGTTGATGAAAGAATGGAGATAAATTAAACAAGTTGTAAATTGTCTCAAAATAGAGTCTTATTATACCTCTTAATCCTCTTAATTCTGATCTAAATAACATTTTTTTTGCATGACTAAGATCTATAATGTACTATTTTTAGTGCTAGGAGCAAACATTATTCGATTAATACACTTTATTACATTTCTGATAATTTAGTGTAAATTGATTTTGTTTCTTCTAAACAATGTTATGTAAGGCACCAAGTGTATTTATTTATTCAACGAGTCTTCCTTAGACGAATCATTTTTGTCTGAAATTAGCACGGAGAAAATGTGACTCATATCTACCCACCTTACTAAAAAGTGGGTAAGCTATTTTACTGTTCAACATGAACAGTGCCACTGAATACTGCATGTTGGCCTTTCTTTTGGGTTGTACTGATTATTGGGTCTAAATTCCATCGGGCTTTAAATTTCACTTGACAATAAAAGCCCATAACCGCTTCCTCCCAAACAATCCCCTTTATTTCGCTGCGTTTATCTGCTCTATAACTTCTCCTTTTACTCTCAGCCTCACAAACATCTCGGTCTACACTTAAATCACCGTCATTTCCGTTCTCTTCCACAACTTTTCCTTTTCTTTCAAAAATGGAAATAAAACGGATAAAATTTCATTTCCTTTGTAAGAAACTCCAATTGTTCAACCTAAATGAGGTTTTATATATGTGGTTTTTTTAGAGGTATGATTTTTAAACTCAGATTCCCTTGTTTAATCTCAAATTATTTTGTTTCGGATAGTAGTTGTTGTTCTTGTTGTTTGGTGTCAGATAAAGGAGGCAACAAGTTTGAATCTTTCATGATAGATGAAAAAAATACATTTTTCATCTGATAAGATGTGTTTTAGTCCTAAATATATGATGGATTCTCTTGTTTTGTTATAATTTCAATAATTTTCCTTAAAACATGTTATTCTTAAATTAGTTTTTATATTGCTTGAAAAAGTTGGATTCTTTTGCCTAATTTCTAAAGTTGGAGTTTTTGTTAGGGTGTTTGTTGATTTGTTATATAGCCGAGTGTATATTTATGTTACATTCCTTAGCAAAAGGTTGAAGTACCGCATAGGGTCGTTAGTGGGAGTATTACTATTTACTAGCATTATTCTTTTCAATTTAGGTATCGCGATTTTATTGGAATTGTTGCACCATCACTTGCTATAGTTCCTTTCTTTCTCTTGGAGTCAACTTTTATTTATTTTTACGTAATAACTCTATGTACTTAAGGTTGGTTTAAATGTGTAAGGATCTTTAGTTTTTTAATCCTTTGACATAGATTGATCTAGCAATTTATGGTGGTGAACTTTATGTTAATTTGTTTAGCTCCATTGTTGTGACTCTGGTTTCATTTCAATAGTGGGTTATATTTGAATATATTTCTACCTTATGGGAATTATAAATACTTTTTGTTAATTATGCATAAAGCAATATGAGATAGTCCATGTTGTACTCCGTGTAATGGAGGTTGGACGAGGTGGTTGAGGTCAAAGGAGGAGAAGGTTTGGGGCTCGGGTTGGAGGAGAAGGATTAGGAGGGTGAAGTTCAGGTTCTGGAGGGTGAGGTTGAAGGAGGATTTTAAGGAGGTTGGGATCTGAGTTTGAGGTTGGAGGAAAAGGAGGGTGGAGGTTGGTTAAAATCCTTGGTAAAGGCATCTATTTACATAATAAAGAGATTTGTAAATGTTTAGTTTGGGAGACTCAATTAGATTAGGATTCTCACTGTCATCATTTTATGTTAGCATCAAACAAAATCAGTGATAATCTGTGTTTGAATGTGAAACTTTATACTATTCAATTATATTGCTGAAGAGATTAAAACATAGATTATTTATTTTGATGAATTGAATTATTTTGGATTTCAGCTTCTCCAGGGAATAATTGCTCATAATAACTTGCCTGTTATAGTTTGCGGAGCTGGTTTATATACATGTATGTTATGTCTTTCATGTGCTTCACCAAGTTTAACTGAGATGAGTTCACCTATATTGTACTCCTTTTTTCTTCTCACGTCTAGAATGTAAGAGTTGTTGTTAGATAGGTGTAGATTATGGAGTACATGAGGAAATACTTAAAAGCAATTCCTTAAACGTTCTTTTACAAGCTTCTTGGCTTCTATCTTATGTCATTCCCATGTCATATTCAGACTTTTGTCAGGCCGAATTTTTCGGACTGGCAAAGCCTTTGAAAATGTAATTGAGATACATTCAGGAAATTGGTCAGGGAAGGTTAAGACTTATCTTGTGGAGCAAAGAAAGTTTTAAAACATTCAAGCTTTTTATCATTATGAGTGTAATTTAGGCTTTTCCCTTCTAGACATAGATCACCGGCATGAAGACTAGCAACAGGAGAGAAGTTATAGCTATGACCTTCCTAGAGTTGTGGATCCTGTGCATCGAACAGAATAATCGAAATGGTAATAGAAAAGTAAGTGCCACAACATTATATTTTGCTTTATTCTAGACATGGTTGGAATTTATGTTACTTCAGCATTCAACGCCTTTTTTACGTGGAGTGTCAATGTTGACATGATATTCCATAGTTGATTGGCAGAGCTAACCGTTGAATTATTACTATAATCTCTTGATTTGCAGGAATATTAATTACCTATTAGGTATTGTATATTTTGATAATGTTTCTTATGAAGTTCCATCAAATGGAATTAATCACTAATAGGTTACTTAGACGCAACTGCTATTATCGATAAGACGAAAAACAACCCTGATACTTGTGACCACACCTCTGGTTGCTTAAACTCCAATATTCCTTTCTATTTCGTAGCTTTTTTTAAACCATCCATTTTCGTATAGTTTTTTTCTTAAACCCATTTTATGATTAATGAGTTGACTTTGATGTGGGGGTACGAGTACACTGATTTGCTCCATCCATGGGGGTTTGATCAAATGGATGGACTACACGTATTTGTTTGTTCTTAGTTGCTGGCCATTGTTTAATTACTGGAAGTGTTCGTTTATGGCAAAATTATAACATTACTTTTAACTACAAAAATGGACATGCTGTTAATCAGCTACTGCTGATGGCCTAAAATTGTTTCCAAACCTTGATTATTTGCCAAGGGTGACGTTTGTGCAGGGAAGTTGTTGTAGGGCTTAAGAGAAATAGACAACTTAGGAGTGCAATACAACTTGGGGACTCAACAGGTCAAGACTTTGATTATATACTAGCAATTGTCTCAAACATATGGATTATAATTTTTCAGTACATATTGAGGAGGAGGGAGTAAGATGGACAAGTCGAGTGGGAAAATGGGAAAGAGGGGAAAGAAAATGAGGAGTTTGGCTTGAGAAAAGGATATTGGGTTAGCTTAGCGCATAACCACGGAGTACCAGTGGGCTTAGGGTAGAGGGAGGGAAGAGAGGGGGGCTCAAGAGGGAGCTCAATGGATGACATGTGAAGTGAGTTGGGGAAAACGAGGATGACATATTGATCAAAGTAGAAGATGAGGTAGGGATGGAAAAAGAGTAAATATAAAGAACGAGAGGGAGATGAAGGAAAAGGTATGACTATGTGAGTAAAGCCGAGTGTATAAACAGTGCGATGAGAGAAAAAGGGGGTGGCGTGACATGTTGTGAGGGAAGAGTAGGAGGAGAGGGAAGGGGTGGAGAGGGCGTGAGAGGAGCTCAGTTTATAACCAGTGGGTTATTAATGGGATTAGAGAAGAGGAATGGAGAGGGGGAGGGAGGGAGAAATAGAGGCAGGGAGAGGAGCCACACGATAAAGTTTATTGGATGACAAATGAGTTAAGGAACGAGAGGATGTCAATTGCCATATTGATCAAAGAAGAAGAGGAGGGAAAATGAAGGAAGATGAGGAGGGGAAGAGAGCGGAAGGAGAGGGTGTGAGGGACATGAAACTCGCCACAATCAGGAAAGGTGTTTGATTTGCTTTTTGTTGGATTTCTAGAAATTATTTGAGTTTTATTGGTAGTTTAATTACAAAATAAGATCATATTGCATATAATAATGAAAGGGATAGTTATTACTATATGTTGTTAGTAAAAGAGATTTTTTTTACTATATGCTTTATATTACTATATGCTCTTAGTAAAAGAGATTGCTTAATGTCGATTGTTAATTTTTAGGATTTCATAAATGAATAGGATAGTTAGTACTTAGAATCCACAAAAATAGGAAGCCTCAAGTGGTTAGAAATATTAAAACATAGGACATGTATGGTTACAGCTCTTGCAAATCAGCCTAGGCCCTAAGGTAAGTGACTTGATTAAAATGTGGCTCTCCAGTTTTTTAGTATTTTGGCCATAGAAATTGTCAGTAGCATGGGTTTACTGTGGCAACACTGTTGTTGTTACTGTAGGAAAAGCTTTTGAGAACATTTTTAGTCCAATTTTAATATGGACATTGCTTGGAAATCTCTTTGACCCTTCTTTCTTTGTCTCTTGTGTTCTGGCGACACTTGACATATTATGTTCACAATACTCCCTATGTAGTACTGTGTGGAATGAATTTTATGAAAAGGATAAATGTGCTTTGAATATAATACTCCGTATTACATTTGTTTTTCTGTATTATATCTATCTTCTATTGTGTTTGTTCAGAATATATAGTACTCTATAACCAGCAAGTCTCACTTGCGACGGGACGACCCGTCGCAAGCTTAAGACGGGTCAAGTGTGGGGGGGGGGGGGCGCAAGTGTGGGGCAGATGGATCCCCTCACTTGCTCTTTGTGAGAGGGGCTTGACTCGTCATAATTAAGTTTGCGACATGTCGCTCCATCACTAATGAGAATTTGTTCTGTACAAAATGAGGGCCAAGGTATAGATTGTCGCTGCTCACAATTTCGAAGTACACGCTAAGCTTGGATGATTTTGAAAGTAGGTCGATGCAAACAAAATGAAGTAGGGTATTAGCTACTAACATTGTCATGTTGACCAATTTAACCATGTGTATCATAAAGAACTCAAGAGTCTCCAACGACTGTCGTGCCACTTTGAGATCAAACTCAAAAGTCAACAGAATAGTTACACAAGGAATTGTTGGCAAATTTTTTGTGTAATCACTTTAATTTAATCTTGGAAGTAGGACGAAAACATGCATTTTTTTTCCGTTGCAAATTTATTAACCAGTTACCAAACATGGAGTTTATATATTTTGTTTTTGCTATTTCAGTGAAGCCACTGTAAGAGGACAAACCGCGGAAGCTAACAAAGAGGAAGGTGTGTGCAGAAATTCTTGAATGGGACCGGTGATCATAATTGGAATACAGATCCCTCCATTTCTAATACCTCCATTTGAATTTGTTAACCAAACAAAGGAAATTGTTCCGTTTCCTAGCTCTATTTCAATGGACGTGTTAGGGTGCCATTTTGACTTGTGTATATGCGCATTTCGATAGGTGTTGGCGATTGAACACAACCAAATTTAAGCATTTTTGTGGCATGTACACGAGTTGTGTTGTCAACCAGAAGGAACTTGCTCCAAGATCATCCGTAGAAAAGGGGAAATTTTAAATGCTTATATAAATTACTTTCATATTAGTGGCTTACAATTCGTTACAAAGTCGCGGACTGAATTTTGCCGCTGACTGCTAAAACTCAACTTGATGTCAGATGTACTAATGTATAAGACTATGTTGTTTTAAATGTGCACCAACTGTTTTTCTTGGGATATTATTGAGCTGCGGAATTGTTAAGGACAAGTGTGCCTTAAGGAAAACTTGAAATTGTCTTTCTCGTACTATTTTATCAATTGCAATACTAAATCATATACCTTGTCTTTTTGTATAAAAATGAAGGACCAAGATATATGACCAAATATATGAATCATATACGAAAACTCGTCATTATGACCACTCGACTAGGCAACATTTCATTTGAGGTTAATAGGCAATTCAACTAAAATGTAACAAATAGTTTAGGCAACAACTTCAACTAAAGAAAGCAAGGATATGCAGAACAAAAGACAAATGAATACAGATGAGGAGCGATAAAAGTACATTAAGATGGAGGGGGTATTTCTTGGGTAAGAACCAAGTAACCAGAGAACAGTATTTTGGATCAAAAATTAATCATGTTCAATTATCGTGATGATTATTTAGAAATTTTAGAGCAAAAGTTAGTTGTATTTTAGTTTACTAGACACATATTAATTATATTAAGGGGGAAGAAGAAAGTTTTCCGAAGAGTGGCACTAGAACTGATTTTATCTGAAAATAATGGACTACTTTAGTCTACTAGAATCAAACTAATCAGATTAAGTGGGAAGGACGATGGAGTGGTTTCCTAAATGAGGCATTATAGTTTAATTGAAGGAAATTGTGAATAGATGAAGAAGGCAAAAGAGATAAATAAATGGAAAGCGAGAAGTGCATGGATGAATATGTAAACGAAGGCGAAATAAAGGGAGGAAGGGAAAGAAGGAAAGTAGAGAAAGAGGGAGGTGGACACGGTGGGTATGGATGAACATAAGAACAAAGCGAACGAGTTCTCATTGAACCCATTATATATGGCTGATAAGATTTAAAGTATTATGTAAATGTGTTCTGCCTTATATTATATCTTCTCATTTACTTGAAAAACTAAGGGGTCGTTTGGTTCAAGCGGGTGAAATGGAATGGATTAGAATCTCATACCATAGGGGGATGGATTGAGATTCCCATACCACTCTAAACTTGTTTGGTAGGTTTATTTTTTGTACTAGAAGGGAATGAAATTAGAAACTTGGGGTGAAACTTAGGTATGGAATTCTAGGGGGTTGTAATGGAGTTAGAATCCATCAAGTATCTAACTCCATTCCAAAACAAGCCAACCAAACACTAAATTTGCCCAAATCCATTTCAATCCATTCCAAACCCCTTAACCAAACACCCCCTAATAGTATAATGCATTCTACTTATATATATGCAAAGTTTGTTAGGACTTATCATCTGGCCGGTTAACAAGTAAGTATTTTAAGAGTCTAAGCTCTTTTACTTTTTTTTTATCTGATTACTTTTAAACAGGTTAAAAATAAACCGCTAGGCTGGAAATATCTCGCAAATAATAATATCTTGGTGCATTGGTGCATAGTGCTTTATTTAGACACCTTATTTCTCTAATCTTAAAACGTTTTCTTGCTCTATAGAGAAACTTCAATCAACACTACAATATAACTCCATAAAAACGAACGATACAGAGTAACTTTTCTTTAATTTGGAACTAAAAATCCACAGAGCTAAGATGCCATAAAACTGGAATTTCAAAATGTTGAAAAAAAATATAAGCGTGTGTGGTGAGATGCCATAAAACTGGAATTTTAAAATGTAAAAAAAAGTGTGTAAATGAAGTTTTTTTAACCGATTACAGAGAGTCCATATATACTTTGTGAATTGCTTTGAGTAATATTAGAGTCTTCACCTCTTGCAAATCACTTACATAAGAATCTCAAAAATAGCTAACTTAATTCTGATCTCACTACGCTCAAAGGTTCAAAACTACTTAATATAACTATCTTGGGGTATGGCGCGCGTAGCGCGCCATACAACAACTAGTACGATAAAATGTGAGCATTGGTTGTTAAAAAGTTACTCGGACAATTTTCCAATAAAATGTGAACAATTTAACATTTTGTGATTAAATAGTCACTTTTTATTCCAAGATAACGACATATTCTCCGTCCTAATTTCAAACGAAAAAAAAGGTTTGAAATGAGAATTTGCCTTTTTTTTATATATATATACTCCCTCCGATATAATCCAAATTACCCTTTTACTTTTGGGTGGTTTTCGAAACAACGCTTTGACCGCATTTTTCTTCCTTTATATATAGAAGTATTTTACAAAAATATAATTTTATGAAAGATATTTCCGTGACAAAACCAAATATATTACTTCCGTCTTTCAAAGTTTTATATATTCCGATCTATAAACGGTCAAACTTTTGAAAGTTTGACCTCTGAAAAATAAATGGGTAGTTTGGATTGGATTTGAGGGAGTATGTAATTATTGAAACATGATATTGAACTAGAAAAAAGTACAAATCAGAAAATTTCACGATGTGTTATACGGGGTTTATGCTAAGCTAGCTATGTTGTTGTGACCTAGGTAGCACGAAAACGGACACGGACACGAACACGGACACGAACACGATACGGACACGAGATACGATATCTCGTGAAATTTAGGACACGGGACACGGCATTTAAATTTAATAAAATATATATTTTATAGTTATAAATAACGTACGATTTATTTTTATATTGGTGTAAGATATTAAATATAAATAATTGAAGGTAAAATTTGACTTTGACTATAATTTATTTTCATTTCCCACCCAACTCATCTTCTAATGAATCTTTTTTAGTCTTTCAACCTCTCATTCCTTATTTATAGGTGTTCGTGTGTCCGACACAGTGTCCGACACGGGACGACTAGTTAGGAGGAGTGTCCGTACTACCTAGGTTGTGACTCGGATACACTTAGTTTGCATAAAGACACAACAAAATCTCTCAAACTTAAAAGAAACTAGTTTTACCCCCGTGCAATTTGCACGGGTTTGTTTTTCGAAAATTGTTTTTATCATATATTTAAATAAATAAATAATAATATTAACTTTTGGAATTCACAGGCGCAAACAGAGAATACTTCATATGAAATATTAAACCCAATACATTAACACTATTGTATCAAACATGGAATAAGTATTAAAAAAAATAATTAAAACATTCTAAATAACATTATGAATTAAAAAATTATACAAAAAACTTGATGTTTATAATTACTACATTAGAAGTGATGTAAGTACTGATATGATTAAAGCGATAATAACAAACTTGATTTATTTTTTAGAGAAATTATTTATTTCAGTTGTAAGACGGTTATCATACAACAACTCTGAACTGCTTTTGAGCATGTTCTGACGCGAGTCACCTGACTTATCTCCGACATGACCAATATTATAAATTAACCCGTTTGATTGTGTTAATATATTTTAATAAAGTGAATATTTAAAAAATCGATAGTTTCTTACCAATTAGTATTCACTTCATTAAACTGTAATTTAATTTATTGATTTTTTTTAATTATAATTTTGCAAAGTGGCCTGGTATGGTTATAAATATATTGTATAATTTAATGTATAAGTATATCTATATTATTATTAATATTATTTTCCAGTAAAACCGACATGACTAATAAACAACAATTTACGATTATATCATACTTCAATAGAAGGAGAGTATTTTTAGTTACATGATATTTTCTTACTAATTTGTGTAAAAGTGGGAAAAATAATACTCTCTCCTAGTTACTCATTTCTTCCTCATTCCTTTTTACAAAAAAATTAAGGAAATGAATTTGGACCACACAAAATACACTACCACACATACAAATGAATTTGAACCACACAAAACACACAATCCCACATCCAAAAAGGGAAAGAGGGAAGAAAATCCGACTTACCCGATAAGGAAAGAGGAAAGAAATGAGCGACTAGGAGGGAGTATATAAAATGAATTTTTAATTTATACTCCCTCATATTCTCAATAACCTTCCCCTTTTACTTTAACACACAAATTAAGAAAACACACTACCCCACCATATAATTAAATTTGGACTACACAAATATACTACCCCACCATACAATTAAATTTGAACCATACAAACACTTACCAAAAAAGGAAATAGGAAAGTATTGTGAATAGACGAAAATGGAAATGTAGAATGTTATTGAGAATATGAGAAAGTATTTGGTAAAAAATTAATGATCCTAAAACAAACGTGTACTAAATTTTCATTGGAATTATACGTAAATATGAAAATCTACTATATACTAAAGCAGAAACATTTCGGTATTTCTGATTGGCTGCATAAATTTATGAAAAGTAAAGGGTAAGCGGGCTCCACGTCCAAAGCAAAAGATTAATTACTCTCTGTTCTCATTATTAACACTTCTGATTTATTTACTCTCTGTTCTTACTCTTAACATTTCTGATTTAAATTATTTACAAATTTACAAATTCCATAATTTTATGATGTTTAAAGCATATTTTTATATTCCATGATTTTAGGATGTTATAAGCATATTTTAATTATGTTTTCTTAGACTTTTATGAAATTACAATATTCTAGCAATAACAAAGTCTAATATATATAAAACTTAATAAAAAATTAAAAATAAAAATTTAAAGCTAACAATTTCATGCAAAACAAAGTCCAAAAAATACAATTAATAATTAAAATTACAATACTCTTGCAGCTAAAAAAAAAATCTCTCAGACGGAACTATAACCGCTCATCATCGAGATTCGATGAAGACTCGGTAATGATAACTAAATGTCACCATATCACATGTAGTGTTGGCGACAATATACTTAGCTGCCAAGAGTCGAAACTACGCAAATCCATACTATCGTAGAACCAAAAAAAAAAATCTCAGAATGGTATAACAAACCATTCATTATCGATATGATATTCTTTATATAAAAGTACAAACAATTAAATGATTTTCATTGGTTCTTCAGGAGTTTAAAAAGGCAACTTTTACTTATATTTAGTTATTTCTATTTACACAAAATCATATACACAAACCATACATTATACATTTGGGTTGCATAAATATTACAAATACAAATCCCTACAATATCAACATACAAAATTACAAAAACTACATAAAATTTATATCAAACTTTATATTAAAAATTTCTTATACAATACGAACAACCAAAGAAAAAATAACAGTTGTAAACCAAAATTTTAAGAAAAAATAACAATTTTAATCAATACGAAAATTCAATGAAATAATATATCAATAAATAAAATAAGATCCTGCAAATTTAGTACAAGAGTACATAAAATACTCCATATATAGAAAAGAAATTGGATAAATTATACTCTGTAGTTTATAAAATTGTATGGTACTCAGAAATAAAAAAACATATAAATGTTTTAGGAATTAATTAAAATAAAAAGAACATATAAATATGTAAGAAATGAAAAATATATTTGAAAAAAATGGGAAAAATAAAACATTTATTCATTTGGCATACAAGCATTTACCTTATGAATATTGATTAAGTTAAAAATTATGATGTATATATGCTCATGTATGTGATGTATCCAATAATAACGTATGTTATTATGACCCGTGCATTTTTTGCACGGGTTTAAAACTAGTAAAAAGTTAAATGCATAAATCATTTTGCAAAAATTAATCATATTTTAAAAGGTGTATTTTAATTAAATGAAGTTAGAAAGTTGGTGGGCCATTGTGTACATGATAAGGTGGCTTTACCAAATGACTCTAAATGTTTGTATTTTAATGGAAGAAAGAATTGGGGGCAAAATCTCTTAATCCCAAAAGAATGCACCCAAGTCTGTAGCTTGTACCTTAACCCACGTCTTACTGTCTTAGTCCCGGTATTTTTGTTTTGAATTTGAAGTGCTTGACACTAGGTGCTAACCAGGACTGTATGTCGGGATTGCATAATACTTTGATCTCTTTTAATGAAATAGTACGAAGTGAATAAGCAAATAACTACTCTAGATAAGTGTATCGCATGGGTATGAAATCTAATTTTAAGTATTTCAGGTAAATTATCAAAATTCGAGGTACCGGAAATTTTCCAAAAATTTTAACTCCTGCAAAATCAAGGAGGCCAAGCACATTGGAAAAAGCTGATACGGGACACGGAATAAGGTGTGTTTGGATATTGAAAATATATATACGCAGAATGTCAACAAGTTACGATCTTAATAAATCAACCATCAGTTAGAGAACGGCAATGATGTTGGCGTAAGTAATAATGGGAAACATAGTTATAATTGGTAATGACTTTTACATGTTATTATAAATCTCTTTGTGGGTTCATCAGTTCATGTATCTAAGATCCTTAATCATCAACAATATCCAACTCACATTGGAGGGTTGGATTTCCAATTTGTCTCCAATCATTTGCTATTTACATTTTCCTCGGCCACATCCCCATACCCTAGTTCATTTTCACTCTTCATTGCTTCACAAATCATCATTCAAGACGGGCACTATCTGTCACAAATTGTAAACGGATAGTGTTCCACTTGCATATTGTGAGAGGACATGTGAATGACAAATAAATCCTCCACTTCTCCTCGCACTTGCATATTGTAGGAGGGACACTATCCGTCTTCTAATAAGATTACATAATATCTTTATAATATTATTTAGATATTAATTCCTTGTATTTAGCTAACAATCTCTTAGTTAGTTGTAGTTTCTTTATCTTTATTATCTCGTAATCTTAGCTAAGTTAACTTGTATACTCTTGCATCCGTCTTGTATAAATACGTTAATTATTATTAATGAAATTCAAGCTTTCAAGCTCAATAACCTCTCTTATACGGTATCTTCAGTTTATAATATATGAGCCTCAACCATCTCAACCAAAATCTCTCTTATATCTTCAGCTTGTAACGGATAGTATCCGTCTTCAGTAAGACAAGTTGTCATTAGTTTTGTAATTATTTTGTGTTGTTAAATCATTTTAAAAGTAGTAGTAAGATTTAGGAATTCTTGTTTAAACCTCGTAAACCCGTCACTCTTTGAGGCGATGGTTGGTTTACTCAATCAAATTTTTAGTGAAGACGGGGTATATCCGACCCGTCTTCAATGAATACGGATATGCTCCGTCTTCAATGAGACCAGTTGTTACCCAATTTCGGTACTCCTTTTGAATCGATCAATAGCTATAAATTGTTTTAACAAAACGTTAAAAAAATGTAATACCAGAAAATCTAAATTAGTTCATTATTTATTTTATTTCATCCACTTTTACGTGCTTTTGTTTAACCAAAAACGTTGTGGATGTGCCATCAGCCATGTGTCGTATTCCACCTTAATTACAGTCTTTAATTATATTTAATTATTAAATATATTTTTTGCGAAAAATGCTTTTAATTGAGTATAATTTTTGTTATATTCAGATATGTTTAGATGATTTAAGTGAGTAAGTCACCATGTATTATGTTTAAGTAAGAAAATCTTTTGAGAAAGTTATAAAACTTTGATCATTAGATACATCTGGCAAAATATATTTGTAAAGAGTCATTGTATTTATTAAAAAATTAAATATAATTACTAATTGATAAAAAAAATTATGCGTGATGACAAAATAATATTGCAACAAATTAAATACATATAAGATTTTCAGAAGGTTTAAATAGTGTGATAAAGAGTTTGTTTTGTACACAATGATAACTAGTGTACTTTAATTAAATATTTTATGTTGTATTTTAAAAACACTTTAATGTTAAAGTAAATGGCTGTTTTTTCGTATTTTAAGTGGTACCCTTTATTTTTTCGAAATCTATATAGTTTAAGCCTATCAATGAACATTTTCAAAGAGTTATTTTACGCATGGAGTATTACATAAATATTAAATTATTATAATACTTTTTTAAGTCATTTTACCAAAAATCAACTATCTTTTCATCTAGTTTGACAAACATTTTTTATATAATCAGTCACCTTATCAGGCTATCAGCTACTAATTATGCGATACCGGCCTTTTTTACTAAATTAGATTTTACTTAACTTTTCAATTTTCAACTATCTTTGAGTTAGTTTACGGAACCTAACATTAAAACTCAAAATATTTTTTTCAAAAATATGAGATTTTTCATCAACCAGTTTACCTACACACTATTGAGTTCATGTGCCAACCAAAGTGGGAAACCATAGTGCGTCCTGTAAATAGAGATGATTGCCTAAATGGAAGAGACAGTAAATTGGATATTATGCATCTCCAAGGTATCATTGCCTAACACCCTACTTGGCTACTTAGTTTTTTTTTTCTGTAAAGGCCGGTGATTGATATGTTATCTTTATTCTTTATGGTATAAAGTCGATTGCCTTTTAACATTTTCATTTTTCTGGTATAAATACTAAATACGTAATATTATGTGATGTTAAATGAATATTAGTAATCCATTTGTTTAACATTACATGAAAACTATTTGAATTTGTTTTAATATGTTTGGTTATAACATAAAGTGATTTTACGGTTGTAAAATCTAACTGTCATTTCACAATCTTATACTATAGAGGAATAAAAACACAAAAACTTTAGAGAGACTGTCTCCCACTGAGGTATTGAGATACTACTAGACACCACTTATATCGTTCTCAATTATGCATTTTTTTTCGTACCCCTTTAGTTATGAATCGTGAATCAAAATAAAAAAATTTGATACATTTTTTCATAACAATCGTATCTATTTTATCGTTTATTGGAATTGTAAGCATGTTTATCAATACCTCATTTATATAATACGTACCTATTATATTACTTTTTGTACAATTCTTCCATTGGTTTGTAATTGGTCTCTCAATAAGTTTATTGAGAGACCGTCTCTCAAGAGACCTACTGGTGTACTACACATTGACACCCAATTAACTCCCCATGCCTTCTGCTTCACCGAAGAAAAACTCAAAAACATGATTTTTAGAGTAAATTACAAATAACTCCCTTATATAATCAACTTTTTTCAAACAACTCCTTTTTATAACTTTTTATCCAAATAACTCCCTTTTAAAATATGTTTTTAAACAAATCAATACCTCTTTTCCTAAATGAGACTTACATTATGATTTTTTCAGTGAAAAACTTAATTTTTTCATTCATTTTTCACATGCATAAGATATTGAACTCTTATCTACTTCCTTAATCACGAAATAGTCCATTAAAATAAGAAACCTAACTTATAAAGTTGGGACTTAAGTGTGTATGATTCGAGTGAATTAAAAATAAACTTTGCTTATTATCTTTTGAGAGAGGTTTGGAACAGATATGTGGCTATGAAACTAAAGTATTGATCTAAGAATTATTTTTTAAGGAATGATAAGTCGGCTTTTATTAAAATAAGTCTAATTCTGGACAACAAGACATTGATATGTATAAAAACATGTTTCAAAAGGGAGTTATTTGGATAAAATTTTATAAAAGGGAGTTATTTGAAAAATGTTGATTATATAAGGGAGTTATTTGTAATTTACTCTTATTTTTACAATAAATGTGGCTTAAGACCTTTGTTTAAGTCTTAACTCTTAAATTTAAAATAGGTCAAATACGACTATATAATGATAATAAAAACAAAATTTTTAGTTTTTCTTATACAATAAGTAGGGAGATTTAATATATATTTAACCCGTCTTAAATGAATTTATGTATTTTTAGTTGTTGTTTTTTGTTTTTTGTTTTTTGGTACATAAAAGTTTAGGTTAAGGGTGTGTAGGCCTTAACTATTCCAAAGTCAGGGCAAATCAACGGCCTCATTGAAGGCTTAAAGTGGTGTTTACATATCACCTAGCAACAAGACAATATTTTAACTCAGTGAAATCAAACTCTAATTTCATGGCCAGAAGATGACTCTTTACCACTGGAGCCAACCGTCGTTCCTAAATAAATCAATATTCAGATGAAATGTAACTTTCAAACACCAACAAAATATTATATAATACGGAGTATTGTTCATTTGTTCACTTCCTTTTCTTGGTACGTATGCGTATGACATCACTCTTACGGTCGCACCACGTCCTAAATAATTTTCCTTCTTCTTTGGAAAGTCAGGGGAATTACTGATAATGACACGAGACATGCGCCTCGCGAGCAATTTGAGATTGGCTCGGTCAAAACTTGCCTTAGGAGTTTAACAAGTCAAGCCGAGTAAATGTTGACTCGGCTTAAAAAGCTTGCGAGCAGCTTAAACTTGTGTAATTAGATAAAATATTGCTCATATTTTATGAAAATATTTTATCATGATTATATCTTTGTATAACACGTATCGATCAAATGTCTCACTTATTTGCCAAATATTTCTACATATAACATTCGAACCTTATTATTAAAAATATTGAACGAAAAAATATATAAAAAAAATCAACAATTATATATATGCTCAATTTGAGCTCGAGCTAGTGTTAAAACTCGCAAGCTTGATAATAAACAGATTTTTTTCAAGTTCAGACAAGCTCGAGATCGATTTGAGCTCGAGTTTTGGTTCTTGAGCACAAGCGGAACAAGGCCAAGTTCAAGCTCGAGCTCGTCTCGGCCCGTTAACAACCATAGTTATGCGTTAGATATAGGAGGATTCGAGGAAAGCATTGAACTCCTCCGATAATAACACACGTTGTGTAGATCCCCGTCTATTGATGAGACCAATCTATTCATTCATTGAGAGATAAATGCGCGGTCTCAAACAATTAATAAGAATTGGGTTAATGGTTAATAGTTAATACTCCATTATACCAAACCTAGTTAGTAGCTACCCTCCTATTGAAATGTTTGCAAATTTTCATTGAAAACGGGCATTATCCGTCAATAGGGGTATTCCACGGCCCAAAACTGGACCGGACCGGTTGAACCCACGGACCGAATACCCACTTTTTACAAGATTCAGGAAGGGTAACGTTTTGCTAATCAGTCCATTAACAATTTGTGATTGCCTCGGACGATTGTATCAATGTTTTTAATGTCCTCTAGAAAAGGGTCCCCCTTTGTAGTTCATTTACTAACATTATTCTTGAGGGTGGAGAATAACAATTAAATGTCCCACCTCATTTGAAGATTGTGTTTGAGAAGAGATCGGTTAATAAAGTCGCGATTTCGCGAATGCAATCGCTAGTTTCTTCGATCATTAAAGACATTAGCTTTGGTAATGGTTGTTTTAATTGGGGTAGTGCCCCTTTTTTGTAGTAATTCACTATTGTACGATTAATTTTATTTTGCCTTGAACGTTGCTAAGCCCCGAGTCCGACCCACCAATGATGTAATCTAAGTATTCTCTTTCTTTTAAGATATGTGCCCTTTTCGACTTAAAAAAAATGTGTTATAGAAAATGTATAAAATGTCAAAAAAAGGCATTACTTTTTCACTTGTGAAATGTTAATGGAGCCAAATGTCAACCAAGTGTACATTGATATTTGTCGCACATAAAGAGATTTGTGCGTTAGATTCACAATCATTGCAATTTTTTTTAATTTACTGTACTTCTTTAGAATTTAAACCACAAATGTTAAACGTAACAATGTACTTTGTGAAGTCAAAAACATACAAATAAGCTCCATTTATTAACCTTTTTCGGTTTAAATTTGTAGGAAAGAACAATCAAAGTAAGATCTACTATATACTAAAGATAATCATTTACTCTCTTCCCATTAATCACTCATTTTCAAGTATTAAACAAATTTGAACTAGGTGGGACCTCCCACATTCTTACTTCATAATTAATTACTCTTTTTCATAATTTTGTTAAATAATTACTCTTTCTCTTTCATTTTTTCACCATATATCTTTTCTTAGTATAATTACATTTCAATAATTTTGCTTTAAATCTTTAATGAATCTAATATGAAATCCTACATTACAACATCAACATACAAAAAATTAAATGAACATCTAAAAAGTACAAATAATAAAAAAAATTGCGATAACCAATACAATTTTTAAAACAATTTTAAAATTCTGGAAGTTGTGCACATTTGTCCAAAAGAAAAATTTATACAATAAATAATAATAGGTAAAAAATAAAATATTGTAACGAAAACTAAATGAGTCAGATCAATAGAAAAAAATTATTTATTGAAAAACATAATACTTAGAAGAAAAAAAAAATATGAAGGTGGATTATTTCGGATTTAAAAGTATCCCGTGCATTTTTTTTTTTGCACGGGATTAAAACTAGTAGTAATAAAAAAGCACTTCATTATCTATTATCTATTGTTGAATGGGAAAAAGGATTATACATCGGAGTTACTACCTCAGAGTAGTATAATTTTGAGTTTTTATGCATTTTTTTCGAGCTTTTTAAAGTTTATAAATTAAATTTTACATCTTATATATGATGTTTTTTGAGTTTTATTATAATTTTTTTGAGCTTAATGTTCAAATTAATAAACGCATAAACTTTATAGTAAAACTATACTTCCTCCGTTCCATTGAATTCTTTACTTATTCCATTTTGAGCCGTTCCATTTGATTGTTTACATTTCCTTTAATGGGTATTCTTTAAAGAACTAATTGACTATACTACCCAACTTTTGCAAAAGTTGTGGGATAACATAAGGGTATATTGGTAACCAAGCATATGAATACCCCACTTTTTTGCCTTTTCTTAATCTTTGTGCAAAAAGTAAACGTAAAGAATTCAATGGAACGGAGGAAGTAATATACTCAAAAACTTTATTATAAAGCTCAAAAACTTTATTATAAAGCTCAAAAACTAAATTTTATGTGGTAGTACATCAGAGATACAATCCACTTACTGTTGTTGAATACTCAGTATCAATAATGTTGTTTGTTGAAAATATAAAGAAAATTTGACACCATTTCATGACTCATTTTGAAAAATTATAATCCCTCCTATTCAGAGCAATGTTCCCCCTTCCTATTTGGCACAAATTTTAAGGTTTTTAATTAAATAAGCAAAAGTAATGTAGTTGGGGTAAGGTGATTGGAGAGAGGGAATGTATTGTGGGGTATTATTGTGGAGTGAAGGGATTAAAATAATTATTGTTGTGGGGTAAGATGATTAAAATAATATAAAGTATGGATATTGTGGGGTATTATAGTGGGGTAATGTGATTAAAATAAGTATAAAAGTTTACAAAAAAAAGGAAAGGGGGAAGGTATTGTGAATATATGAAAATGGAAAGGGGGAATGTTATTGTGAATATGAGGGAGTATGAATCACGCAATCTTGCATAGATCTTGTATCGTTTCATCGGTAAACAATTGTGCAGGTCTAACTTCGAGCGTCATCTGTATTAAAACTCTTTAGCAAGAAATAACAAAAAATTTACTTTATTTTACATACGGTTTATATACTCTCTCATATTTACTCATTCTTCCCTATTTCTTTATTGGATAAGACCAATTTTTTCCCTCTTTCCTTTTTTGGATGTGTGTTGTGTGTTTTGCGTGGTCCAAATTTATTTTTATGTGGGGCACTGTATTATATGTAACCCAAATTCACTTCCTTAATTTTTGTGCAAAAAAAAAATGAAGAAATGAGTGATTAGCATATAGTATTTAACTAAATTGTTTGTGTCTCAAAAAGCATTTTTTATGAATGTTGAATAACTACTAGATTTAAACCCGTGCAAATTGCATGTGACAACCCTCGCGAATGCGGAAATAAAACATACAAGCATGTGAATTAATTAGCGGAAATACGGTATTTTAAAAACCTTTATACATACTAGATAGAAAATACGAGGTATGTCAAATATTACAAACCAAAGTACGGAATATATACTACAACAAGAGACGTAGTCTCTCCAAATGTTATCAAAGTAAAAGTAATTAGCAAACAAGCTAAAATCGTCTAGAGGTGTTTCAAATCCAGGGACAACGCCCGCTAGCTCACACCCGAACCCAAAATATCAAGCAAAATGTCATCCAGTCAAGCAACTTGTTCATCCATGAAAAACATGAACGCCACAGTCAGTGGGGAGTAACTCCGGGTTCTCCCAACCATATCACATTAAACGTACATAAAAGGAAATACAAAAGTAGAAGCATGCATATATAGATATACATGTGAAATACGATAAGGATAAATAGGCAATTCGATATTTAATGATAAGAGCATATGGAATACAAATCCGAATCCATCATGTTATACAAAGACTCGGGGAAGACACTCTTAGGCAACCAAATACGCTCACTAGGGCTTACATCTCACCGTTAGCGGTATAAGTTTGATAAGATTGAGACTCGACAAACAAACCATGCCGAGTCATTCAATGATCAATCATATAATCATTCATGTAATCATCAATCCAAACACACCGACACAATGACGACATCTATCACGGTAAATGAAACACACTAGCACCGTGTACATGGCAAGTATGATTAAAAGGCATCCACGAGATAAGCATTTCCCTGAACGCATACACGATTCAATTCATTTCGTATATGTGGACTAATTTCCTCCGGTAGGACGACGATAATAATACGGTCCTAGTCTAAATCTGGCCAGAATCCCGGAATCGCATTTTCAAGTTCGACATGCGATAAACATTTCGCATCCAAGACTCGGTCAATTGTAGACGCCGAGTACCCCAAATTCGGTTGACATTCACGAAAGAGGCGGAAAAGAGCACAAGCCTCATAACAAGCGGTACGCTACATGTAAATAACACCACCTCGCAAGTACACAACACTTGACGGCCGGGTCGATCAACGCAAAGCGTTCGCCTCCCAACAACGTCGTCGTATGCCCACTAACACATGCAATTAAGCAGTAGGATACATCCCCGTTCCGACATTCCTGCCTTACGAACGTGGAGGTAGCCAAGGGAATGAGAGTACAAAGCACATAACAAAATAGTGCTTAAACTGTAACGTTTGTAAAAACCGACTCAAAGTGGGACATACCAAAAACCGTCACAAAACATGTGATACAAGCGAATGAAATATCATATATTCGAAACATTAATATAATAAGTCATTACGTAAATTCATACGAGAAATGAACGATCGGAATTATTATAAATGAAAACGTAAACAAGAATTTCAAACAAAGTCCAGCAGGTGCCAGCCGGTCAGGTGGACCGGCTGCCGGTCACCCGGCTGACGCCATGTATTATATGAAAAACCAACTTGAAACATCAGTGTATCCCAGCCGGTCAGGTGGACCGGCTGCCGGCTACCCGGCTGGGACCAATAGGCATATGAGAAAATCAAAGGAAAAGTAGGGGTGCCTCAGCCGGTCGGCTGACCGGCTGCCGGTCGGCCGGCTGAGACCAAATTTCATTGATCAATATTACGTAAGATGCAGAATATACAACCACTGCCCCAGCCAGTGGGCTGACCGGCTGCCAGTCGGCCGGCTGGGGTCCATATCACTCGAAAATCCTCATTTTCACTAAGGATCAACATTTAACAATTATCGATTATCAACATAAATCAACCATTCTCATATCGATTCTCAACAAACAACAAGTATCAATATCAACACAATTTCTAAGCTTACTAATCATATTCTAAATACAATTCCTAGCATAGAAAACACATAAAACACGTAAATGATATCGAGTAACCCTTCACCGTTACCTTTATGCGCCTTTACTCCGCGTCAAGGTCCTCTTTATTTAAGAAATAGTCTTTGTCGGGATCTTGGAGGTCACCACCTACAAATAGTTAATAAAAGATGAATTTACTTCACATTGATAAAGACGGAAAGTTTGAAAAGCGAGAAAGATTGTAATTTTATTATCAATACGGATAGAGGAAGATAAGATGGGAAGAATGAGACGAACTTACGTGAATTTGAGCAAGAAATGAGCGAGATATGACGATTCTAAGATTGGATGATTATGGAAGCTAGGTTTTTGGTTGATTTCTTAGTGATGAAGTAAGTTTGAGTTGTGTGAGAGTGAAATAGGTTAAAGGGAGTATGAGGGAGTATGAGGAAAAAGTCATGAAAAGTCAAAGACGACTTAAGACGGTATTCACTTGAAATCTCGCGTAAAATCCAAATACGAACTCGGAAATTCTAAATTCGACTCGAAAAATTTAATTCTAAACTAAAACTAAATTTCGCTGAAAAGTATCCGTAAAATATTTTTACTATAAAAATAGGGTACATTTGCGGGTGTTACAACTTGTGGTACACGGCCTGGTGAGGGATCACGGGATGGAAACGAGGGACAAGTGTAGTGATACGCATTTGTGGAGTCGCAACCAATTTTTATGGAAAAGTGGAACCGTTCGAATACTTTATTCCATGTCAAGACACAAAGAAATGACATGAACACTAAGAAATCGTTACCCTTAACATTCTATGTCTAGAATGAATCTCGTGGATTCCAATGAACACGGATGTTCACAGAGATCTGGAGTAAGGGGTGAGGGTACGTTTTAGGAAGCTCTTTAATCAAACACATAATCATGCCCGCCTCGATAGCGCGCGGCCTCTACTAATGATTAGGGAAATCGTTCGTACTTGGTATGTTATCAATTATATGCATGCAATGCAACATCCACGTTTTAATCCTAACATGTGAATTAGACTATGTCGGTGAACATTAATTTAGCACCCAATTATGTCGAATTAAGAATTTAGGACTGATTATTCATGAAAGAAAGGTAGAAAATCATACAATACAATGATTAAATAGGATTACAACCGATTACATGATTTATGTCGGAAATATACTCAAAACAAGGATTTGAAAGAAAAAAGAAGAAAATAATAAAAGATTAAAAGAAGGATTAACATTGACATTAGACTTAATAGTCGATTAAATACATAACTAAATTTACGTCGAAACGATAATAGAAGTTCAGAGACAGAAACCGGCCCAGAACAGGCGCAGCAGCAGGCACGTCCTTTGGAAGAGGCGCATCACATGTTGCGTCTGTTCTCAAGTTGGGTTATGGCTGTGAAGCCAGAATCGCAATCAGTTAATGTTCGTTGGTATTTATGATTAATTATCGATCTAAAACTTGAGTGAAAGTAGTTTAACATATTAAATTACAAGACCAATTATACCAATGACGAATCCAGAGATTTGATATGAACAAATGGAATCTCTAAAATCCGAACATTGATTCAAAGAAGAAAACCCGCTAATATTGAATTATTAGGGACCTAAGCCAAGAACAAGACGATTTATGAAAGATTAAATGCGATTAGAATAAAATAAGAAAAGGAAAACAAAAGACGTAGAAACCAGAGGAAGAAGAAGAAGAGCAAGAGCAGGCAGGCTCTAGAAGAGGCGCAGATGCTTCTGCGTTTCTTCTCGAAATCTGATTACTACTAAAAAGGTTTTCGATTAAAATCGGTTTTGAGTCTATTTTTGACATATATCTTCCATGAATAATATGAAAATAAAATAAAATAAAAAATGGGATCAACACTTTTAGACTTACATGTTGACGAATACTAGATTGACTAAGTTTACGTTATAGCGATAGCTCGACTTGAATGTATGCAGAAAGTGCCCTTGTTAAAGGACTAAAATTTATTAAGTTGATTAATTGTGTAGTTGGTCAAATTGGTCGGTGAAATGCAAACGCGACGGGTACCCAGAAGGATCTGAGCTTACATGGTCGATTGATCAAGCACGTAGATGTCGTTATCTTAGAAGAAGATCTAGAATGCAAAGAGAGAAGAGAAGGGGCAGAACACTCGCGTGCCTTAAAAGTGAGAACGGAGCTCTCTTTTTATAGTAGAAAATGTGAAAAGAGTTGTTCAACTCAAACTTTGGAAAGGAACAGGCTGGGGAAGAGGCGCAGCAGGTTTGCGATCTTTGGAAGAGGCGCAGCACATGTTGCGTCATTTCCCCATAGGTTTCCCTACCACGAGAGAAAGATTTCCACGCTTCTATTACGGAATTGTGGTTGATCTATAATTCCCTTTTGAAAGATACGAGATAATATTTTATTAAAAAGATAGAATTTGAAAATATAATAAAATAATCAGAATATTTTAGAGTCTTCTATCTCGCCTCTATATGTCGGTCTTCCAAACAGTGACATCACAACCGCCACACAATCTGGTGACATTGTGTTGTCATCTCGGTTAGTTTTGCGAAATATTTTATATGGTGCTAATCTAAATTGCAAATTGATACCAGTCTTTACCCTTCTCTTGGATACTACTTTAATCATTCAATTTTGCTCACCAACTTTGTTTAATCCAGGACTGTTTATCGAAAAATGGTGATTGGAGCGGATGATCAACGTCAGGTTTGTATTACTTGACGGGTGTTCACAATGACTTAGCCAAAACGTGTATGGTTCTATCTATTCCGCCGAGTTATGGCACTGAAGGTTGGGGCATCCCTCCTCCAACATTTCTAGTTATTTACCGTTTATTTCAAAAAGCTCCCGCTCTATTTCTCGTTTTCATAGTAAGACATGTGATATTTGCCTTCGCGCTAAACAAACGCGTGAACAGTTCTCTTTAAGTTTGAATAAAGCGGACTCTATTTTTGATTTAATACATTACGACCTATGGGGTCCTTATTCCGAAAAACGGGTCATGTGGGTCTCACTATTTTTTAAAAACTATCGATGATTTTTCACGTTCCACGTGGGTTTATCTATTACGTCATAAAAGTGCGGTTCAACAAACTTTATTAAATTTCTTCGCCATGGTTGAACGACAATTTAATAGGAAAATTAAAATTTTACGACGCGACAATGGCACCGAATTTCAAAGTGCGGTTCAACAAACTTTATCAATTTCTTTAACATAAACGGGAAAATTAAGATTTTAAGATTTTGAGTCTCGCGATGTTGTCTTCATTGAATACGATTTACCCTATAAATCTCTTAATATTCATGACACCACCGACACTCTGTCATCTTTTCTCCGTGACACTTTAATACCTCCTGACCAGCTCGTCTTTGTTCATCAACCCTCTCCTAAACCACCACCCGTGACAGCACCCACCCCCGCTGCTCCAACACGTCTCACCCCTGGCCCTGTTAGCACGTCCTTTGCCCCACTCGAACCCATCGCCTCAATACCTGCCCCGAAAGAACCCATTGTACATGAGGCACCTTCTACATTGGAGGCACCTGCTACATTGGGCTGTGAGCATCGTTTAAAAATTCTGAATTCTAATTTAAACGATTTTGTCCAAACTACTAGTCGCCCCTCATCTCACTCCCTCATCGCTTCAACATCGTCTTCATGTACTAAGTTTCCTATTTCTCAATATGTGAATTACGCTAAATTTTCTCCTAACCATAAGATTTTTCTATCGGTCGTGACCAACAATCACGAGCCTACTTGTTTTAATGAAGCAATGCAGATTTCCGAATGGAAACAAGCAATGCAACTCAAAATCGACTCCCTCGAAGAAAATAATACATGGACACTTAAGACTCTACCGCCTACCAAAAAGGTCATTGGTTCCAAATGGGTCTACAAAATTAAATATAATGTCGATGGCACGATTGGAAGATACAAAGCTCACTTAGTCGTCATGGGAAATCGTCAAGTTGAAGGAGTTGACTATAACAACTTTTGCTCCCACTATAAACTCGTCACCGTTCGAACCTTAATTGCCATTGTCGCTGCCAAAAATTGGAGTCTCCAACAGATTGATGTCCATAATGCTTTTTTACAGGGTGACCTCCATGACGAGCACTGCCGGGTTTTCATTCTTCCAACAACGGAAAGGTTTGTCGTCTTCGCAAATCTCTATACGGCCTCTGTCAGGCACCCCGATGTTCGCATGCTAAACTTTCTTCCGCTTTACTTCATTAGGGCTTCAAACAATGCGTGAATGGTCATTCTCTTTTTGCCATGTCTACTAACACAACTAAATCTCATGTTCTTATTTACGTCGATGACCTCGTGATATTTGGCAACAATAACGACATGATACTACAATTTAAACATTACAGTTGGTCTTGCTTCAGACGGATCATTTTGGTCTGAAGCAATAAGACGGGATTTTGTAACCACTTTACAGTTAGATGTAACCACTATTGAAAACAAGTTGATATAAGCTGTGGTTACATTTTATCAAAAAGTGGCAACATAATCCTGTCTTATTTTTCACACGGAAATGGTTCGTCTGAAATAAGAATTTGCGTAAACATTATCTTAGTTCGTGTGTCAATATGAAGGACCTTGGCACACTCAAATATTTTCTTGATCTCGAGATTGCTCGTAATAAATCTGAAATATTTTTATCTCAACGGAAGTACGCTCTCGACATTCTTACCACCAAAGCTGGACTACTCGGCTCTAAACCCGCATCGCTACCCATGGAACCCAACCATCGCTTAGCCTTATCAACCGCCGATCTCCTCCACGACCCACAACCGTATCGTCGTCCGGTCGGTCGTCTGGTTTATCTCTCTATCACCCGCTCGGACTTTATATATTTAGTCCACTTCTTAGCCCAATTTATGCATGCTCTAACGAAGGAACATTGGAACGCTGCTTTACAAGTCGTCTGATACCTTAAAAATTCTCAGGGACAAGGAATTCTTCTTCGCTCCGACAGCATTCTTCGTCTTCAAGCTTACTGTGATGTTGACTGGCCAGCTGCCCCGCCCGCCGACGCTCCCTCGCTGCCTACAATGTATTCCTCGGCTCGTCACCCACCTCCTGGAAAACGAAAAAAACAAACAACGGTTTCCCGGTCCTCCGTTGAAGCAGACTACCGCGCCATGGCCTATGCTACTTGTGAACTCAAATGGCTCAAAGGGTTACTTGGCTCTCTTGGTATCCCTCACGAGCACCCTATCGACCTTCATTGCGATAGTCAATTGGCTCTTTATATTGCTCGCAACCCGGTCTTCCACGAATGAAAAAGTATATTGAGGTTGATTGTCACTTTATATGGGACGAGATTCAAAGGGGGACAATTACCACCAAATACGTCAACACAAAACATCAACTTGCAGATATTTTCACCCAGGCACTCGGTCGTAGTCCTTTCGACGAACTTCTCTCCATGTTGGGTGTTTCTAACCTCCACACTCCAACTTGAGGGGGGTATTAGCTCCTCATCCAACCGTTACAACTTCCCCAATCAAGCCACTATATCCTCTCCTTCTATACTTGTATTATATTATGACTGTTACATTATTCCTTCCATATACTTTGATTCTATTACTGTATATAAGAAAGGCACATAGTTTGTAATACAGCAAGTTAAACAATCAATACAATAGCATATTTTGCACTCTCCGTCTAATATTTGGACAAATTGGTTAAAAAAACTCCTTTTTAGACAAATTGGTAAAAAAGATGAGTGATTGGACAAATACCCAAAAAATAAATCCTTTAGAAATTAGCATGTAATTTAATAACCCAATTTCTTAATCGCATATTCTACCATACGACGGTTGTACGTGTGACAACCATTTTCTTACTACTCACTCCGATTCGTGTTTGAACCGTAAAACTTTATGTAGACCTAAATCGTGTTTACTAACTCAAACAATGATGAATTTTTTTTTTCAAATCATTCATCTTTTCGGGAAATATGATCTGGGAAAAGAAATGTCGACTTAGTCCATAACTCCCCTCACAACGGTGAGTCCCACAAATAAATGAGTGTTTTTAGTAATAAAAAAAATAATGGAAAATTTACCTCAAAAAAATATATAACAGAAAAATCTTACGGCCTCCCTGAGTTGACGCTTTACACGAAAAACCCAATTTTTTGAATCGGAAAACTTTAAGGGGACATAACTCATGTTTACGGGCTAAAAAATGATTTTGTTGTTTCCATCGTTCGTCTTTCTGACAACTATTTTAAAAAATAAAAATAAATATCTTAGTCGTATTTGGATCCCGTGGCTACAAGGTTTTGTATGTCAAAAATTTTTTGCAGAAGAAACTTTGAGAGACTATATCTCTTGATCGTGATTTCAAAACTGGAGTTTTTTTTTTCCCAAATCGTAGTTCTCTAATAGATGAACGATTAGAAAAAAAATCGTCAGTTTTTGAGTTGGTAAACACAAGTTATGTCCACTTAAAGGTTTACGGTTTAAAAATTGGGTATTTCGTGTAAAATATCAAACCTCGTAAATACCACGTGAATTTTATATAATATACCCATGATGGAAATGAGCAATTTTAATGAAAACGCCAAAATAAAATATTAGGCATTTTGAAAGAATCAAAGGGAGTAGTAAAAATATGGTTGTCGTAGACGGTTGACGGTCCTAGAGTAGAATATGCAATTAAGAAATCGGTTACTTACTTACTAGTACAACTTGATTTTGCATGGATTCTTTTTTTATTGTATTGGTTAATTACAGCCTTTTAAAAATCACTTTCTAAAAATTACAGCCTTAAATAATTTTTTTTGTAAATTACACCCAGAATATCACTTCTGGTGAAAAATTACTATCAAAACATATACTCCGATGGAAAATTCATGCAAATTTGAATTTCTGTCACTTAAATTCATCTTTTATGACCAAATTACCCTTATCTTCATATTATTCCTTCTTTTATACATTCTTATGTTTATCCTATTTCATTTAGCAAACTTCTCTCTTAATTCTCTATTGATTCAACATCTTCCCTAATCAATCTCCCAATTCTCTCTTTCTTCAACATATACCCTAATCAATGTAACTAAATTCTATTATTTCCATTACAAGTTCTAAATGATAGTGTTCTTCATCATCTCTCTTTTATACTTAGTAGATCCATATTTTTAACAACCTCGATTCATAGTAAAAATCCCCAGAACATTGATTAAACTAAAAGGGTTTTGATCAAACACAACTAAATTACAAAACAAGAGAGGTTTCATTGAGAGAGACAAATATGGTGGAGACACAAGGGAGTAAAGCTACTGAAGAAGAAGAACTACACATGGTCCTTTACATCCTATTCTTTTGGCTGATAGTTTTACCATTTAATTTCGACTCATTATTAAACGTCCAAAGATTGATTCTTTGTTCTTTCTTTCATTAATTCTTCTTGTTATTAGCTTAACTTGTGTTCATGATTAGTTTAAGTATCATGATTTTTTGTTTGATGAGTGATTTGTTGGTGTATGGAAGTTACCCAAAAAAGAAAGGACCTTTTTTAACCTATTTATGTTTTTGTTTTTGTGTCCATGGCTTAATTTTGATAAAAAGGGAGAAATTTTGATGAATAATATCATGTTTTAATTTTATTTTGAGAGATTTATTAGGTTATGGTAAGGAGAGGCAAAAAACCTAAGCGGAGAGGAAAGAAATCTGGTATGTCTTAAAATAAGAAAAGGGTATATGGGTCAAAGTCTAACAAAGTTCACCGGATTCCTCAACTTGAAGCATTTTTAGAAGAAAAGTGATATTTTGGATGTAATTTACAAAAAAAATTATATAAAACTGTAATATTCAAAAAGTGATTTTTTCTCTTTTTTTTACCAATTTGTCCAAACAAGGGTTTTTAAGCTATACTAACATGGGTACAGGCTTTCTGAATGTTTATGTTGATCAGAACTAAAGTTAAGGATTACAAGGCTACCAATAGTTCAGATCAAGATACCCAAAAGATTTTCTGAAAAAAAAAAAATACTCTGTATCAGAAAAAAATTAGCTTGCATCCATTTCATCTTCTTCAGACATTTGACGCTCAGGGCGTGGTGGCAATACTGTATTTATCATTGTCTGCAACTCTTCTAAGAGTTCGTCATCCATACGTTCCAAGTAGTCCTCTATACACTGTCAGGCAATAAAAATCCTTTTAGATGTATAAAATCTGACTTTTATTCGTATCCATGGAGTTAAACGCATGGTGTTAGTATAGGTAGGAATGATGACAATTTATTAAAACCAAAGAAATAACAGGGAATTCAGAGATTCTACACATAAAGCAAAGCGAACTCGGATGACACAAACAAATGCGGAGTAGCATCTTGACATCTTCAATCTGCTTTTTCAAAGAAGTATACCTAAAATCTAAACCCAAGTCCGTCCACTCTTTCAAAAATGCCATGAACAATGATATGATCACCACGATTGGTATTCCTTGAGGTAATCCAGAGAACACATTTTACTGTTTTAGTACCCAACACATGTAAATTGCAAAATTGGTATTAGTGCCTCGACAATTTCCAACATCAGCTCCACCTTAATTCATTCTTTCCCGCTACTACTGATTCCTCCGGATCCAGAAGTCAAGGGAGCAAATCTTTAACTGAACCAATGCACAGACCTGCTCGACCCCTTTTTAGGGTTATGAACCCGTAACTAAGAACTCTTAAATGGTAATAAAATATTAATAACAACATTTTCTATTTAAAAATGTTAATTAAAAGGCGTGAGATGTTATAGTTGATCCATAATTCCATATTTGATCCGACATGCACGACCCATTAACCAAAATGTCCGGTTGCAACTTTTTCACTTGAGGCAAATCAAACGTTGAAATGAGACGAAATGAGTGAGGTTTGAAAAAATTAAACTGATTAGGAATGAGGAAATGACAACTCCCAGAGTTGATCCTTTTGGCTCAACTTTCAGCCTTGTATAGTTATATACCACCACATAACGTACAATAGACCTTTTAAGCTTGAACTAGGCAATTCTATTTACCCATTTTCAAGGAAAGCACATACTATAACTTACTAAGTGCAGCTTGTCACCTGAAGAAACTACTGAAAAAGCATTGAGACATTAAGAACCACGTACTAAGCAAGCCCAAATTTTGGCATCAAAATTCATCAACAATGAGAGAGTCTGTAATCCACGACCCAGAACCAACTAACCAAAAAATGAATGAAAAAGATGCGCCCAGTCTAAATTCCCTGTGACTTACAGAATTTCAGTGGATGAAAATAAAACCATTTAAGACGTTTCGGGTAGTATCCAATTGAGGTAACACTAATAAACAAGGAAGATTGATTTTGAGTCATATGCCAATGCCCTTCATCCAAACTAGACATACAATTATCGTTTTATCGTTTTGCCTGATGTCTAATACTAGTACCTTCATCCAGGCAATGTCATAGTATGTCTGCTAAGTGCTAGACTGATGGCTGTGAAATTGAGAGTCCATGCCATAAACAGACAGATCATGTCCATAAAGGCACTAGGAGTCAGGTGTAGATGCAAACCTAAAACTAAAGCAAGTATAATACCCAAAATAAAAAATACCGTCAGCAAACCAGGAAAATAGATTGTATTACTAAAGGGTACTGATATTGTCAACATATAGAAGTCGAGGAGCTTGAGAAATGCAGAAAGTACTGTTTCACATAAAAAAAATAAAGGACCAACAATTCATCTAAAACGAAGAGCACTATTTACTTAAGTACTTACAGGAGCTGCTTCAACAGGATCGGTAGGTCTGATGTTAATGATGTTAACCACCTCGGATTTCGCAAGATTGAACTCTTTAGATTTCTCTGTAAATTCAATGATACTTTCTCTAGTTTGATTAGAGGCAGCCGTGTGAACCAAATGATCAAAAACCTAAAAACAAAATAACATAGCCCCATCACTATCAAATTTGTTGAGAAAACAACACAAAAACACAATAACAGGATATAAAGAAATAACCTTGAGCTCACTTTCTCTTAGCTTGGTCATAACCCTTTGAGCCGGATCCACTGAAGCCCCTTTCTTATGGAGAAAATCATACACTTCGAAATTGGTAAGAGCACCAGCATTAGCCTTCAGGCTGCGTAACAATCTAACTTGAGTAAATCGTAAACCACAGCGTATAAGCAAATACTCCTCCGTCTCAATCATTTATATATCTCCCATCAAAATACCCCTCACAATGAATAATGAAATATAAAAGGTAAACAAAAGAATGAGACGGAAAGAGTCGGAGAAATAACGCTCTCAATTTACTAAAACCACCAACCTGAAAACCGATATACTTTTGAATAAGGTGCACATACATTTTCATTTCAACTGAGGAAAAAGTTGGTGACAATGCTTCTCTTGAATGAATACAGTGACTTTAACAGCTGCACAGAATCATAAATTGTCAGACAAACCTAAAACATATGGAGTCATTTATATACACAATTTCTGTCAAAATTAAGTGTTTTGAAGAACTAGTTAACAATTAGAGTTAATTGAAAATTATACAGTAAATTAAGATTAAAAAAAATAGATGCAGAAATAAAAGGGTCTTAGTTTTTAATTATCTAAAAAATGAACTCAACTATAATATATTTTGATCAACTTTTAATTCTCTAAAAAGTGTACCAAAATATATCAAAATATATCAAAGTTGAATTAATTTGGTACACCCCTAAGTGCACTTTTTAGAGAATATATCAAAGTTGAATTAATTTGGTACACTTTTTAGAGAATTAAAAGTTGATCAAAATATATCAAAGTTGGGTTCATTTTGTAGATAATTAAAAAATAAGACCCTTTCATTTCTGCATCTATTTTTTTTATCTTAATTTACTGTACAATTTTAAATTAACTCTAATTGTTAACTAGTTTTTCAAAGCACTTAATTTTGACAGAAATTGTGTATATAAATGACTCCGTATGTTTTATATTTGTCTGACAATTTATGATTCTGTGCAGCTGCCCTAAGTCACTGTATTCATTCAAGAGAAGAGTGTTTAACAGTGTCACCAACTTTTTCTTCAGTTGAAATGAAAATGTATGTGCAGCTTATTCAAACTAAGTATATCGGTTTCAGGTTGGTGGTTTTAGTAAATTGAGAGCGTTATTTCTCCGACTCTTTCCGTCTCATTCTTTTGTTTACCTTTTATATTCATTATTCATTGTGAGGGGTATTTTGATGGGAGATATATAAATGATTGAGACGGAGGGGGTATTTGCTTATACGCTGTGGTTTACGCTTTACTCAAGTTAGATTGTTACGCAGCCAGGCTAATGCTGGTGCTCTTACCAATTTCGAAATGTATGATTTTCTCCATAAGAAAGGGGCTTCAGTGGATCCGGCTCAAAGGGTTAGACCAAGCTAAGAGAAAGTGAGCTCTAAGGTTATTTCTTTATATCTTGTTATTGTGTTTTTGTGTTGTTTTCTCAACAAATTTGATAGTGATGGGGTTATGTTATTTTGTTTTAGGATTTTGATCATTTGGTTCACATAGCTGCCTGCAATCAAACTAGAGAAAATATCATTGAATTTATAGAGAAATCTAAAGAGGAAATCTGAGGTGGTTAACATCATTAACATGACCTACCGATCCTGTTGAAACAGCTCCTGTAAGTACTTAAGTAAATAGTGCTCTTCGTTTTAGATGAATTGCTGGTCCTTTTTTATGTGAAACAGTAATTTCTGCATTTCTCAAGGCTCCTTGACTTCCTTATGTTGAGAGTACCAGTACCCTTTAGTAATACAATCTATTTTCCTGGTTTGCTGACGGTATTTTTTAGTTAGGTATTATTTTTCTACTTGCTTTAGTTTTAGGTTTGCATCTACACCAGACTCCTAGTGCCTTTATGGCCATGATCTGTCTGTTTATGGCATGGACTCTCAATTTCACAACATTAGTCTAGCACTTAGGGGTGTACCAAATTAATTTCAACTTTGATATATTTTGATCAACTTTTAATTCTCTAAAAAGTGTACCAAATTAATTTGGGCTTTATCGCGTTGTCGATGGATGACTATTTATTTAGTTGAGGGGTAAAAGTGGAGTATTATTTATGAGAGTGTATAAAAGAAGTTGTACAGGATGAGCACGACTTTCAAATCTAATATCACAAATATAAATTTGTATTAACGGATGCGAAAAAAGATAATTAAAATATAATAAATAAAGCAATATAGAGATGTGTGTGGTTAACTAGCGATATATTAGCTACGTTCATTGGGAAAAAGGGGAGGGGGAGTTTTATTCAGATTTTAATTCAGAAAGTTATGATATGCATAACTGTTAGGTGGATAAGACTTAAAAAGTTTACATCGTACTCAATAAAACCTAATATAGAAAACCTAGAATATAATAATCCCAAAACAGAATAGTAACCCAAACAGATTAACAAATCATAGTCGTTCAGAGTGGCAATTAACAGAATCAAAACACAAATCCAACAAAATTTAATGTTAAAACCGAATTGGCGAATTAATAATACTAAAGTGTTAAAGTTGAAAAAGTCTAAAAATAAAAGTGCGGGCATAACCATTCTATATAGTACACTAAAAGTCTTGCATAGTTTATCTGGAAACGTTATAATGTTAATGTCAAATAAATTTAACCTCTATTCTCACCAATAAAAATAAATAAATAAATTTAACCTGTATAGTTTATACCAATCCAAAAGTATTTTTTTTTAGTGCATTAATTATTTATTGATTCTCGACAATATTCTTTTGGAGGAAAATATTACATAATCTATTTGTCCTACTTGATATTGACATAACATGTTCTTGTAATTAGCGGATTATTTTCGGTATAAGCAAATTGCATAAACATATTTAAATGACATGCTTTATTAAAAAGTTTAACCAACACATTTTAATTAGCATAAGTAATTACAATGTATTGTAGTTAAAATATTAAGATTAATATATTGTTATTTTTCTGTGTTATAAATGATCGATCTTGTTATTTTTCTTTGTTATAAATGACCAATCTTTGTTATAAATAACCAAAAATGTGTTATTTTTTAGTAAAAAACAAAATCTACTAAATTCTTTACCATTTACCAACAAAAATAACACAATCCACAATTATATATTTGAATCATTTGTGTTTTAAAATAATAAAAACCCTATAGTTTTTTTTATATTTGGTTTATAATGCTCCAAATATATTATTATTATTATATGGATGTTTTATAATACTAGTACTAGACTACTAGTTAATTTTAAAAAAAAATACAAGATTTAAGAAAATAAATAATGGAAAGACAAGGCAAAGTAGAGCCAAAGTTGTAGATAACTAGATTTCATGCCCGTGCGATGCACGGGTATACGTTAATGTCATTTTCATAATTTTTCTATAACAATTAAGTTGTAAAAAAAAACTTGAGAAATCTTAAGACTATAATAAAATATACTCAGTAATTTTTAAAAAAATAATATTAATATATTGATTTAACTTCTATTTTAAACATATTTTACCCACCTTGCCACGAATCAAGTTATATTTGATCTACATGACTCGAAAAATGAACCAAGGTACCTAAGAATGAAGCTCTCTAAGACAATGCTTAAGAGAATCAAAAGATTTTGGGTTGATCTCCCTGTCTTATGGTAATTGTCCGATATGGGGCAATTCTACTATTTATAGGTATTAGTATCTTCACCACAATTACATTATTATTCAAGGTGAGATATATAATATACTAAGAATTACACCAAGTATGTGCAAATAATATGAAATTTTATACTATAATGATAATATTTTTTTTTTTACTACGAATCTTATAATTAGATTATTTTCATAATTAATACAAAATTTTAAGATCTCCCTAAAACAATAGTTGAGATACTTAAACGATTTTGGATTGATATCTAAGTCCAAGGACGACTCTTATGTATAATCGCATGATCACTCCACCTTATGATATTTCTCCGATGTGGGAGAATTCCTCTATTTATACATAATATATTCACCACACTTACATTATTTTTCAATGTGGGACAAATAACATATTTAGTTGTACACCATTAAAATTATTATTTATGATACTTTCTTAAATTTTTATTTATGATATTTTCCTAAATTAATTTTGATGATGTAAATTTCATTCAGGCGGGGATATTAATACAAACTTTTAAGAGTTCTGTAAGATAATACTTAAGAGATTCAAAAGATTTTGAATGAATATCTAGCTTTGAAAGATGACTCATTTTCACAATATTTTTTTTGTGAAATGAAATGTAAAAGGTTTTATATAAAAATTATAAACATCACTTTAATATAATATAGGAAATGTATATTGACATAAATAAAAGATTATTCACTTTATTTTTTTATGATACCTTCCTAAATTCATTTTTGATAATGTATGTTTCACTAATGTGGATACAAACTTTTAAGAGCTCTCTAAGACAATTTCTAAGAGACTCAAAAGATTTGGGTTGAAATCTAAATTCTAATGAAGACTCCTATTTATAATTATAGGATCAACCCACCTTATGATAATTTTACGATGTGAGACAATTATACTATTTATACGTAGCATATTTACCATACTTGTATTATATTTCAATGTGGGACAAATAACTTATTAAGTAGTACACCATCAAAATTATTACTTATATAATACTTTCCTAAATTTCCTAAATTAAGTTTGATGGTTTAAATTTCATTATTGTGGAGATAAAATACAAACTTTTAAGAGTTCATTAAGACAATACTTAATAGACTAAAATGACTCCAATTTATAATCATATTTTTGTTCACTCCACCTCATGATAATTTCCGATATAGGATAATTTTACAATTTACACTTAGTATATATATTTACCACAAATATATTATTTTTCAATGTGGGACTAATAACACATTAAGTAGTTTATCATCAAAATTATTATTCATGATACTTTTCTAAATTAATTTTAATAATGTAAATTTCACTATTGTGACGATTATAATACAAATTTTTAGAACTCTTCAACACAATACTTAAGAGACTTAAAGAAATTGTGGGTTTATACCTAAGTTCAAGGATGACTACTATAATCATAGAATCACCATATGTTATAGTAATTTTTTGATGTGAGACAATTTACTGTTTATATGTAATATATTCACCATACATATATAATTCTTCAATGTGAGACTAATAAAAAATTAAGAAATACACCATCTTTTTCTATATTAGAATAATAATAAAATATTTTAAAGGTCACTTATTATATTTTAAAAGTCTTTTATTAATAATATAAAAAAGTTGATCATATTTATGATCACTCCACCTTATGATAATTTTTCAATGTGGGACAAATTTACTATTTATACATAGTATATATTCACCGGTCACTATACCTACATTGTTTTTCAAATAACACATTAAAAAAAATTATCATCAAAATTATTATTTATTTTTCTAAATTAATTTTTAATGATGTAAATTTAACTATAGTTTAGACTATAATACAAACTTTTAAAAGCTCTTTAAGACAATATGTAAGAGGCTCAAAAGATTTTGGGTTAAAACTTTATTTCCAAATATGATTCCTATTTGTAATCAGAAGATCACCCACCTTATGATAATTTTCTATGTGGGATAATTCTACTATTTATAAGTAATATATTCATCATACCTACATTATTTTTCAATGTGGGACAAATAATATACTAAAAATTACACCAAGTATGTGCAAATAAATAGTATGATTTTTTATACTTTCGAGGTTTTTTTTACCACAAATGTAACTATATTATCTTCATAATTTTTGTTATGATACTTAAATTTTTTTTAATAATACTTTTCTAAATTAATTTTTGATGATGTAAATTTAACAATTGTGGATATAATAATACAGAAACTTTTAAGATCTCTAAGACAATACTTAAGAGACTTAAAGGATTTCACTTTGATATATAAGGTCAAATGATGATTCCTATATATAATTATAGGAGATTTTACTTTGATATTTAAAGTCTTCCTATATATAATTATATGATCACCCACCTTATGTTAATTTTACAATGTGGGACAATTTTACTATTTATACATAGTATATTTATCACATCTACAAACTTTTAAGAGATCTCTAAGACAATTTTTAAGAGATTAAAAAAAATTTGGGTTAATACCTAAGGTTTAAGGACGGCACCTATTTATAATCATAGGATTAGCCACTTTATGTTATTTTTTCGATATGGGATAATTCTAGAATTTATCACATCTACATTATTTTTCAATGTGAGACATTGAAAAATAATATATTAAGTAGTACACCATCTTTTTCTTTAAAATACATATTTCTATTATTTTTATTTTATATAATAATTAAAATATTATCCACTTAATTTTTTATATCCAAAGTATTATTTATGAAACTTTCCTAAACTAATTTTTTATGATGTAAATTTCACTATTTTAAAGATAATAATACAAACTTGTAAAAGATCTCTAAGACAATACTTAAGAGACTCAAAAGATTTTGGGTGGATACATAAGTTACAATTATGACGCCTATTTATAATCATAGAATCACCATATCGTAAGGTAAATTTTCAATGTGGGATAATTCTACTTTTTATATGTAGTATATTCACCACAACTACGTTATTTTTCAATATGGGAAAAATAACATACTAAGTACTACATCATATTTTTCTATAAATAAATTATTTCTTGAATACTACTAAACCATTATACTAATAGTAGAATAATAAAAAATATTTTAAAAGTCATTTATTTAATTTTCATATACTTAGGTTATAGTTATATGATCTTATAAATGATATGCTAGTAAAAAATACAAAATTTATACTCTAATGAAAGCATTTTTCGTAAAGAATCCAAATATATAAGTTTCGAAATGTTTTGCGTTATATTTTTTTTGTCAGATTGATAATCAATTTTTTCTTACATAAATAATAGTTGTGATATTAAAAATATTACATAGTATCTTTTTCGTAATCTTGAAAGATCTCAAAATATACTTTCCAAAAATTAAAAAAGATGATGTTGACCAATAGAATTGCTCGAAAAAAACCTCTTTTATATATATATATATATATTGATATATTGATTATATTCAGCACACTTACATTACTTTTCAATGTGAGACAAATAACAAATTTGGTAGTTACCATTAAAATTATTATACATGATCTTTTCCTGAATTAATTTTGATGATGTAAATTTCATTAAGGTAGAAATAATAATACAAACTTTTAAAATCTCTGAAAGATAATAGTTGAAAGATTCAAAAGATTTTGGGTGAATATCTAAGTTGAAAGATGACTCATTTTCACTATAGTTTTTGTGAATTGAATGTAAAAAATTTATATACAAATTATAAACACCACTTGAATATAATATAGGAAATGTATATTGAGATAAATAAAATATTTTTCACTTTATTTTTTAATGATATTTTCCTAAATTAATTTTTGATGATGTAGTTTCACTAATGTGGATACAAATTTTTAACAGCTCTGTAAGATAGTATTTAAGAGACTCAAAAGATTATGGGTTGATATCTAAGTTCCAAGGATGAATCTTATTTATAATTATAGGATCACCCTAACTTATGATATTTTTCTGATATAGGACAATATACTATTTATACGTAATATATTTACCACACTTGTATTATATTTCAATGTGGGACAAATAACTTGTTAAGTAGTACACTATCAATATTATTACATATATAGGATATTTTCCTAAATTTTCTAAATTAAGTTTGATTATGTAAATTTTACTATTGTTTTAATAATACAAAATTTTAAAGGTTCATTAAAACAATACTTAAGAGACTAAATCACTCCTATTTATAATCATGATTAGTATATATATTTTCTACAAATACATTATTTTTCAATGTGAGACTAATAACACATTAAGTAGTTTATCATCTAAATTATTATTTATGATAATTTTCTAAATTAATTTTTAATAATGTAAATTTAACTATTGTGACTATTATAATTCCATTTTGTTAAGAGCTCTCCAAAACAATAATTAAGAGACTTAAAAAATTGTAGGTTTATACCTAAATTCAAGTATGACTCATATTTATAATCATAGGATCACCCTATGTTATAATAATTTTTCAATGTGGGACAATTTCCAATTTATAAGTAATATATTCACCACATATACATTATTCTTCAATGTGGGATTAATAACAAACTAAGTATTACACCATCTTTTTTCATATAATATTTATTTTAAACTGTTACTAAACTGTTATATTAATATTAGAATAATAAAAATATATTTTAAATGTCATTTATTAAATTTTTAAAGTCATTTATTAACATAACAATATAAAAAAGTAGTTTAAAAGCTCGTGCGATGATCATATTTATGATCACTCCACTTTATGATAATTTTTTAATGTGGTACAAATTTTGATATTTATACGTAGTATAAATTCACAAGTCACGATACCTACATTGTTTTTTTCAATATGGAACAAATAACACATTAAATAGTTTACCATCAAAATTATTATTTATGATACTTTTCTAAATTAATTTTTAATGATGTAAATTTCACTATAGTGAAAATTATAATACAAATTTTAAGAGTTGTGTAAAACAATATGTAAGAGGCTCAAAAAAATTTGGGTTGAAACTTTAGTTCCAAATATGATTCCTATTTGTAATCATAAGATCACCCACCTTATGATGATTTTCTGATGTGAGATAATTCTACTATGTATAGGTAATATATTCACCACAACTACATTATTTTTCAATGTATAACAAATAATATACTAAAAATTACACCAAATATGTTCAAATAATATGAGTTTCAATACTTTTCAGGGTTTTTTTCCACCACGAATCTAATTAATATTATCTTCATATTTTTTTTTTACAATACTTCAATTTTTTTTAATAATACCTTTTAAAATTAATTTTTGATGATGTAAATTTAACAATTGTGAAGATAATAATAGACAAACTTTTAAGAGATCTCTAAGACAATACTTAAGAGATTTAAAAGATTTTAGTTTGTTATATAAGGTCCAATAATGATTCCTATATTTAATTATATGATCACTCACCTTATGTTAATTTTATGATGTGGGACAATTTTACTACTTATACATAGTATATTCATCACATCTACAAACTTTTAAGAGATCTCTAAGAGATTCAAAATTTTTGGTTGATACATAAAGTTTAAGGATAACTCCTATTTATAATCATAGCATTACCCACTTTATTATTTTTCCAATGTGGGAAAATTCTACTCCATATTATTTATATGTAATATTTTTAGCACATCTACATTATTTTCCAATGTGGGACAAATAATAGTTATGAATTTAACTTTTATTTAAAGAGTTTCTAAAAAGTTGAAAAGTTGATAATATTATTAGGAAAATAATTAATTTAAAAAATATAATCAAAATTTAAGAGTTTAACCATAACTTGGAAAGTATATGTATGAATATGATGTTGAAAAGTTGATAATATTAAAATCAATCTTTATATAATAATATATTTTATTTAATATTTAATTAGCCTAATAAAATTATGTGTAAGGTAGTTTTATCAATAAAAAATAAAACAGTGTTTTGAAATAGTTGGAGACTCTCTCGTTGCCTGAAAAAAGCCTCTTTTATATATATACTAGATTTCATGCCCGTGCGATGCACGGGTCTACGTTAATGTCATTTTTCGTAATTTTCCTATAACAGTTAACATATAAAAATAAACTTTTGAAGTTTTAAGATTATAATTAAATATACTCTGTAATTTTTTAAAAAATAATATTGATATATTGATTCAACTTATTCTATTTTAAACATATGTTACCAACCTTATCGGGACTCAAATTATATTTGATCTATATTATGACTCGAAAAATGATTCAAATTATCCTAAGAATTAAGCTCTTTAAGACAATGTTTAAGAAACTCAAAAGATTTTGGGTTGATCACCTCACCTTATGCTAATTGTTCGATATGGAGCAATTCTACTATTTATAGTTATTAGTTTATTCGCCACACATATATTGTTTTTCAATGTGAGATATATAACATACTAAGAATTACACAAAGTATATGCAAATAATATGAAATTCTATACTGTAATGATAGCATTTTTTTTACCACGAATCTAATTATAGTATTTTCATAACTAATACAAAATTTTAAGAGCTCTCTAAAACAATACTCCCTCCGTCTTAATCATTTGTTTGCCTTTGATTAAAATACTCCTAAAAAAAGGCAAACAAATAAATGACCGGGACGAATGAAGTATTTGAGAGACTTAAATGACTTTGGGTTCATCTCTAAGTTTCAAGGACGACTGTTATTTATAATCGTGTGATCATCCCAAGCCCAGCTTATGATATTTCTCCGATGTGGGACAATTCTTCTATTTATATATAGTATATTCACCACACTTACATTACTTTTCAATGTGAGACAAATAACAAATTTGATAGTTACCATTAAAATTATTATATATGATACTTTCCTAAATTAATTTTGATGATGTAAATTTCATTAAGGTAGAAATAATAATACAAACTTTTAAAATCTCTGAAAGATAATACTTGAAAGATTCAAAAGATTTTGGGTGAATATCTAAGTTGAAAGATGACTCATTTTCACTATAGTTTTTGTGAATTGAATATAAAAAAATTTATATACAAATTATAAACACCACTTGAATATAATATTAGAAATGTATATTGAGATAAATAAAATATTTTTCACTCTATTTTTTAATGATATTTTCCTAAATTAATTTTTGATGACATAAGTTTCACTAATGTGGATACAAATTTTTAAGAGCTCTCTAAGATAATATTTAAGAGACGCAAAAGATTATGGGTTGATATATAAGTTCCAAGGATAAATCTTATTTATAATTATATGATCACCCTAGCTTATGATATTTTTCTGATATGGGACAATATACTATTTATACGTAATATATTTACCACACTTGTATTATATATCAATGTGGGACAAATAACTTATTAAGTAGTACACCATCAAAATTATTACTTATATAGGATATTTTCCTAAATTTTCTAAATTAAGTTTGATTATGTAAATTTTACTATTGTGGAATTAATAATACAAAGTTTTAAAGGTTCATTAAACCAATACTTAAGAGACTAAATGACTCCTATATATAATCATGATTAGTATATATATTTTCTACATTATTTTTCAATGTGAGACTAATAACACATTAAATAGTTTATCATCAAAATTATTATTTATGATAATTTTCTAAATTAACTTTTAATAATGTAAATTTAACTATTGTGACTATTATAATTTCATTTTATTAAGAGCTCTCCAAAACAATAATTAAGAGACTTAAAAAATTGTAGGTTTATACCTAAGTTCAAGGATGACTCATATTTATAATCATAGGATCACCCTATGTTATAATAATTTTTCAATGTGGGACAATTTCCAATTTATAAGTAATATATTCACTACACATACATTATTCTTCAATGTGGGACTAATAACAAACTAAGTATTACACCATCTTTTTTAATATAATATTTATTTCTTAACTGTTACTAAACTGTTATATTAATATTAGAATAATAAAAAAATATTTTAAATGTCATTTATTAAATTTTTAAAGTCATTTATTAACATAACAATATAAAAAAATAGTTTAAAAGCTCGTGCGATGATCATATTTATGATCACTCCACTTTATGATAATTTTTTAATGTGGTACAAATTTTGATATTATACGTAGTATAAATTCACAAGTCACGATACCTACATTGTTTTTTTCAATGTGGAACAAATAACATATTAAATAGTTTACCATCAAAATTATTATTTATGATACTTTTCTAAATTAATTTTTAATGATGTAAATTTCACTATAGTGAAAATTATAATACAAATTTTAAGAGTTTTGTAAGACAATACGTAAGAGGCTCAAAAAATTTTGGGTTGAAACTTTAGTTTCAAATATGATTCCTATTTGTAATCATAAGATCACCCACCTTATGATGATTTTCTGATGTGAGACAATTCTACTATGTATAGGTGATATATTAACCACAACTACATTATTTTTCAATGTATGACAAATAATATACTAAAAATTACACCAAATATGTTCAAATTATATGAGTTTCTATACTTTTCAGGGTTTTTTTCAATACGAATCTAATTATATTATCTTCATAATTTTTTTTACAATACTTCAATTTTTTTAATAATACCTTTTAGAATTAATTTTTGATGATGTAAATTTAACAATTGTGAAGATAATAATAGACAAACTTTTAAGAGATCTCTAAGACAATACTTTCGAGATTTAAAAGATTTTAGTTTGTTATATAAGGTCCAAGAATGATTCCTATATTTAATTATAGGATCACTCACCTTATGTTAATTTTATGATGTGGGACAATTTTACTATTTATACATAATATATTCGTCACATCTACAAACTTGTAAGAGATCTCTAAGACTATATATTTAAGAGATTCAAAAATTTTGGGTTGATACATAAGGTTTATGGATGACTCCTATTTATAATCATAGGATTACCCACTTTATTATTTTTCCAATGTGGGAAAATTCTATTATTTATATGTAATATTTTTAGCACATCTACATTATTTTCCAATGTGGGACAAATAATAGTTATGAATTTAACTTTTATTTAAAGAGTTTCTAAGAAGTTGAAAAGTTGATAATATTATTAGAAAAATAATTAATTTAAAAAATATAATCAAAATTTAAGAGTTTAACCATAACTTGGAAATTATATGTATGAATATAATATTGAAAAGTTGATAATATTAAAATTCAATCTTTATATAATATAATATATTTTATTTAATA